>JAECUM010012263.1:0-25016 GCA_016617855.1 Megalonaias nervosa
ATTCACAAGAGGTAGTCATTTCGTTCATCAATGTTTAGTTATTTCATTCATCAGTTTATAATTTATAAACTGATTAGCACCAAGATGACCTTAATATTATCTGATTAATAAAAAAATGTGTCGTCTGCATCAAATTTTTATTAAGTTTAGTTTTAATATTTCTAAAACAAACTGACCTAATGAAAACGAGAAAAAGATGCCACTCCAATACGTACAGAATTATTGAGATTATTAAAGACGGTGTTACTTGAAAATATAGACCAACCCGTGCAAATATGGTCACTGTATTAGTAAAGAAACTCCAGTTTAATTCAAAGCATCAAGAATTTGACAGTTTTTGGGACTCCAAGGCGACAGTCAGGTTAGAAATTATAAATTGATGAATGAAATGTCTAAGTTTTGTGCAATTTTTATATCCTTGATCATGTATATTTTCTAAAATCGGTATGGGGGTACAGAGTTTGAAAGATGTGATGGAGGGGCAAAAGCATCCATTACAGTATAGGTGGCCCCAGTGGTCGAAAATAATTGGAATCATGGATCTGTTTCTTTTTTCCTTCATGCCCGTCAATTGTATATATGGTTGCAGAATGATAATCTCAAGAGTTTTACTGATGTGATACAGGGACCACGTCCCTGGTGGTAGGGATGGACGCTGCGATTAGACTTAAAAGGCATGGAATCTTAAGTTTTTAATGTGAGAAAAAGGAGCTATATCACGGGGAGTAGTGATGGACGCTGAGTCAAGAGTTAGCAGCATGCCTTACCTTGTATATTTTTTGTTGTAGTCAAGTTCATATACGTCTATAATTCATCGCTAATTTTTCCAATCCCTAACTCAGGATATATTCTGGTCATCATTATTACATGTAGCTAAACGTACTTAGTTCGTTTTAAATACTTCGTGTGAAATGAATTAGGTATTTTGTGGAACGAACTGTAATAGTAGTATTAATAATACAAATAATACGACTGTAATTATCGTAATGATAATGTTGGTGGTGGCTAAATTTAGGACAGTAGACTATTATTTTAGGCCAAAAAGAGATTTATATATGTGTACAAGTTTATTTTGCATTGTTTACTAAAATTATATATGTCTGTATTTTGTGTATTTGGTATTCTGATATTTGTCACTTTTTCATCCACAGCCGACCGTACATCCGACTACAATGGCATTGTGGTGACAGAAGACACGTTGCTGGTCACAGACAACTATGCGTGTAATCTCCAGCTCTACAGTCGTCATGACGGCAAACTGCTGTATGCATCACACAAACTGGAGTCCACTCCCATGGGTGTCTGTCTGATTAGCAAAAGGGAAGTAGCTGTGTGTCTGGAGCACGGTGCGATTGTAATCCTGTCATTTAAATCTATAGATGACGTAAAACGGGTCAAAGCAGTAGATGTAAGCCCAGGATTTTATTTATGTCATTCAGTGGCAAAACTGAATTCAGACAAACTCGTTGTCAGCGGTTGGGAATACGAAGACATATTGTATTGGTGTGTTGTAAGCCTTACAGATGGATGTGTAGACTCAACTCACAAGATTTGTAAAGGGTACATTGGTAGTCATGTTCACTTGGCCATAAAAGACAACACAGTTTATATCCCGTGTCCGACTATTGACGTCACTACTACTGGAGGTGTCTATTGATATGATATTTTTAATCCACACACACACAAGTTTTTGTATCAACATCAGGAATTAAAATCACCGTTTTCAGTAATGGCTGACAGGAATTTCATTTACGTGTGTGACAAGTACTATAACAGAATTCATCAGCTGACAGACAGCGGTCAACTAGTGAACATACACACAGTGTCATCAATTCCCAGGGAAATATTCTATGATGACCAGCATGGAGTTCTTTACACCACAAGCAAGGACAGTAATGTGATAACAGTATACAGACTGGTGTATTTACATCAACCAGGTAATTCTATTTTATTTTACATCAACTTTTACATCACACGACAACGAAAACTACATATTTATTTACATTCATGAAGGATTTCAATTCACATTTGAAAACAAAAGATATGAATTATAAATGTTACATGTATGACTTTATTATAAGACAAACACGTTTTAAAGAAAAAATAAATGATAGTGGAATAAATAACTGATTTTTTATTATTCTGATTGAAGTGTACGTCAACGTCATATTGCTTAGGCATCTTTATTCATTTTAAGTAAAAATAAAATATTATTTGTCGATTTTAAAATTAATTACTAATGTAGTTGTACCCAAATCCATTCATTCATGATTGTTAAATGATGTGTACCTTGGTTGTCAAGGCAAAATATTGATATAAAAATTTAAAATCTCTATGGACTGTCACAGTGGCAGCAGGCTACTAAACTCACAGCATTATCCTTCTAGCTTAAAACACATTTTTCCCAGAAGGTGGCGCTTTCACTCATATCTCCTTGCATGCGACATTGAATCTGGTTTAGACCGGTTCACAGTCTTGGTTTGCGGCGGCCAAAATTCCCACGTATTTTGATATAGTTTTCATAGCATTGATGTTTATGGAGCGATTCGATACGAATTTTGCAAGGAATATTTATCAAGTAACAAAACAAAATAAACTGAATAATCACCATTTAAAGATATGTGTTGTCAAATTAAAAAAACATGCCTGTATTCTTTTAGTGTTTAGTCACATGTACAAGTTCGACAGGGGACCAGTCTAATGTCTGCTATACCATACTTGTATATTCTACAATACGTTTTTCCGTGCGCCATATTTACCACAGGGGTTCGTTACAAAGAAAATTTTGAGTCTAACCTGTAAGAATATAACACAAGGGAAGACACCGGTCCGCACCCCTCGGTAGTTCCAGCCATGCTACTTTATCCTAATTGCGTCTACTAATTTCCAACTTAAGCCAGTCGTAATCAAGAATAGTTCAATTTTCAAAACAACTCGACACACTTTGTTCAGTTTGTGACATATTGGAGAAAATGCAAAAATTGTTCGCCGATTTTGACGTCTGGACAAGTGATGGCCCGAAAGTGCCGTTTGCATTCGGATACTCTTGGATTTCACCATTGACAGAAAGGTAAGATCCGAACAACCTCGAGTCCGCAGTTCAGCGCTAAATTCAAGCAGACGATATCAAGAAAAGAAATGGACAATTTTATTGTGCCATGGTAAAATAAGCTTAGTAGCGCAGATAATGCTATTATCAAAATCTTAAAATATGTTCAGTATTTTATATATGAGTAAGAATGTTCTGAATATAATTAATATTAGTACTGGGCCGACTATTATTGTTTGGGTCAATGTCACAATATGCTGTTTTAGAGCAATTAATGTTATATCAATATAACTATAAATAGTGCTTGAAAAATAAGAAATCCATCACTCTGAGAGAAAGATAGAGAACCTGTACTAATATGGCCACACTGCTACTGTATATATGTAGTCACATGCACTTAATAGCACGAACCCCACAGGTTTCCCCATTAATGAAGTGTGTATGGTACAGTGTAATGAGGAAAAGCACACATATTTAACGATAATAAAATTTTACTTTGACTCTCTCTCACTCTCTCTGTTTCAAGATATCTCTAAGTTCATCCATAAGCAATGACAATATAGTCTAATTCCACAAAATATACATTCATTAACAAAAAGGGAAGGGCCGCTTTGCTGAATACATTAACCTGTTTGCTGACATGTTATTTAGCAAATGTAATATGTGTGACATAATTAATCAAAAAATACTTCACCTATCAAGTTTTGCAAATAAATAGCATAATAATGTCAAATAAATAGCATAATAATGTCAAATAAATAGCATAATAATGTCAAATAAATAGCATAATAATGTCAAATAAATAGCATAATAATGTCAAATAAATAGCATAATAATGTCAATTTATTACCAGTGGTGGTGGAAGTTTGGATGTATCTCCTGATGATGAAGGTGATTGTGATTTAGAAATGTTTGTTTTGTTTGCAGCACAATTGAGAATAACTGAAACTGCAATAAACCGATAACATTTATAAATATGTTTGAGAGTAACTTAATGATACAAAGGAATTTCCTCAAATACCAAACTGAATGCATGCATTACAAATGGATGTATGGACATGTAATCGAAAAAACACAAATTTTATGCATCTTCCACATTTGTGGTGTGGAATTTAAGATACATAAACTTGCAGCAATGTTCCAGGATCTTCAAAGCCTTGTTGTGTAGAGTTTTAATGATTTAATGGGGTCACTAAAAATCAATACTGCAGTTACATTGCCAGCTCTCTAGAGCATCTACCTGTGTTTCCAAACATTTTGGAAATGAATATACAGGCAAATAAAATCACTGGGGAACTCCGAGCATTCGTTACATATGATAAGTGCTTGTTTAATGAAGGCTACTGTTAAAGGAACTTAACATTTTATGTTGAGTATGTACATATGTAAAAATGACAGAAAAAAAACAACATAATAAATATGCTGTGTATGAAATTATTGTGGAAAGAGTAGGATTGTACCTATTGATCATTATTAATGTAGCAACATTCCAATTTGCAACACATATAGGAATTTGTAAGATGTTTAGTTTTACCTGCAAATGAAAAGTAGTAGTTGTCAAATATTAATGTTTCAAAATACAATTTCTCTTACTTGCCATGTTCTCTGCAGAAGTTGGAAGTAGTAGACAGTGGCTAAGTGGTTAGGGCTTCTGTGCTTTGCTTGTGAAAGTCCTTCCTGATTTATATTCCAAACTGGCTCAGCTACTCTGATGGGCTTATGGTCAATGAATATTCCTTGATAGAAACAGCACTACATTGTATGCAATATTTCAGTTCTGATTTAATGTTACACATCAATCTGTTGCAATAAGCCTGGGCCTATTAACATTAGGACTGTTTCACTAGGCCTGATGATGGGGTGTGTTGGCAAGGCTGTAAATGTTCTCATATGCCGTCAAAGTGGGTCATTGTTTGCAAACTGAATGTCATTTTGTCCTAATTGTTGCGTAATAGTGGTTCAAATGAAAATCTTGTGATGATAGTCTGTTATAGTATAAGAAATTAAACAGGAACCTAACAGCACTGAATACTTGTTTCTTGTAAATATTTCTCAAATTCACGTGATATTTTCCATTGGGATTCACTTATGGAGCAATAAAATTTGTATCAATGGGGAAACGTATTAGTTGGCTTTGCCATTCACTTATATAGAATACATGCATACTGTGCAAAATTGTCTTCAAATTTATACAGCACTTTGAAAGTAACTGATCTGTCCAATTTGGAAGTTTCTTGTAGTGTCTTTGCAAACTGTGAAGGTTGCCCCCACTGTGAGGTTTTGGTTGTGGGGGATTGGGGGTGGGGTGCTTCCAATATTTTATTTAAATTATTGTAGAAGTCCCACCCAGGCTCGATTTTGGTTGGAAGTTGATTTAGTGAAAGTTAGATGTACAGCTCCGAGCCCCCAGTCAGCAATGCCGACGGTTAAATGATTGAATATACGAAAGGGTGAAGTTCAAGAATAGCAATTTAATAACAATTAAATGGTAAAATAATTCAAATTTCCCCAAGTACACTTCTTCCGCTCGACCCTTTTATAGCCTATCGCATCATTTGATTCGCAGAGTGAGAGATTTCCAACTGTCCTTGTGTTCTACTCATCTGTGTATTCTTCTCTATCTCCTAATTCCTTCTATTCCTCCCTGACTTCTTCCAGTTCCTTCTACTCCTCCTCCTCGATTCTACAATCCTTCTCCTCCTCCTCTATTTTCTCCTCCAGACTACTTTTCCTCCTCCTCCACCTTCTCTATGTCGACTACACTTTGTCGACTCCGACTGCTCTGCCAGTCTCACTTCCGTCTCCCTCTTAAGAGACTCGCGACTACTGAACTTGAACAGGAAGTTCTGTCCCCCGAAAGCTTCCTTTTCGAAGCTGTTCTTTTCTTTCTTTTTTTTGGGGGGGGGCACCAGACAGATCCCCCCCCCCACTTATCCCCAAAAAATAAAAGTTTTTATGTGTAAGTGTATCCCCCTCAGAGGTGTTGTAAGTGTATTTATTTTAAACAGAATTTTGTTTCCAATTTTGTGTGGGGTATTCTTTTTTCCCTAGTGTTATCTAAAAGATGAGTTCTCCTCTCTGGTTTAAAGCACCAGTTTGGAAAACATCATCTTTATTTTCAGTGACCTTTGCCAAAGGGTCCCTATGTCCTGTGTATGCTATCTGTGTAATGCTATAGTGTATCTATGCTATAGATGTTTTTTGTAAGGACGGCATAATAATCACATTCTTTCAGAGTTTCTCTACGAATGAAAAAAATTATTATTACAATACTAAATTTTATTTGATCATTTACAAATTTAGAATTTTGTATAAGAAACGGTGTACTAATTTTCAATTTTTATTAAAAATAAAGCCTGATGTTTTAGTGAGTGCAACATTGTGTGTCGTTTCTTATTTTGATTGACTTAAAAAGGAGGTTGGTAATAAAGCTAGTCCGTAAGGAACCACATGTTTTTATTTATTTGGTAACATGCTTCTCCTTACAAGACATAGCCTTACTCCAAGTCTACTCCCCTATTTAGAGATTCCAAATACAAAAATCCAAATGAGATTGCATATTTATGTAAATTTTGTTAGTCTTTTTCTGAATTTATTTTTCCTGGAATCCATTTAACTAGAACAAGAAAAACCCCTGTGTTTATGTTTGTTTGTCCATTTTCTGCACATGTCTTTTTCGGAGGCTCTTCCACCGACCTTCCCACTTCGCGTAGCGCCTTGTGGTATAGCCCGGTGGCGTTTCTGTCTCCTACTTCATCCATGTGCAGATACCCTGTCCATATTTTAACATTAAAAGAAAGTTAATTATGTTAGTGTAGGATTCCAGTTTTTATATTGTTGATTAGTAGGTGAGAGAGAGAGAGAGAGAACAAAAAGGAAAGCATTTTTAAAAACTTGTGAAAACCATTTTTAAAGGAAATGGGTCATTTCCGTATCGTAATAATTTGTCCACATTTCCTCATTGTATCTATTATAAAGTTAGTTATTCCGAAAAAGGTTTTTTGGTCTAGTTTTACGTCTAAATATAATAATCTATTTCGCTGATATTTGATAGTTTTAATTTTTGCTATTGAAGCAATAATACTGTCTCTTGTCTTTTTATTAGTTTTGCATTCTAGCATTACATGTGTCTTTGTAAAGCTATTTGCTTTACATAACGGACACTTTGGAATTATTTTTATCATGCCTTTCCTTTTTGCTTTTTCCCCAGTAAGCCAAACATCATGAAGGTATTTAAAAATAATACTTTGAATTTTTAAAGATTTTATATTTGCCCAATTTGACCATGAAATATCCCAGTCTACCCCCCAATTTTCCCTTTCTACTTTACATCTATGATTTTTTGTATAAAATTCCCTTATTATTTTATATGTATTTTTATCCCCTTCCCAAATTTCTTTATTGTCTCTAAATTTAAAAACCAAATCTTTTATGTATTTAAATTTTTTGCTTACGAAAAATTTTGTAGTCAAAGCATTGTCCGTAAAAATATCCCTTCTATTTCTATTTATAAACCCAAACCAGTAGATGTAAATAGCTTCCCACGGCATATCCGGGGAAGCTTTAATTTTTAAAAATCTATTTATAATATTTGCTTCTTGCATCCATTTTAAGCTGGGTAAAGCTAAACCTCCTCGTTTGCTTTCCCGATATAGAGTTTCTTTCTCGATGTAATGCAATTTAAAATTCCATATATAGTTAATTATCTCCTTATCTATTTTATTTAGCACTTTGTGGTGTAAGTCTAAAGATTTTAGAAGGTAATTTATGTTTGAATAAAAGTAAGTTTTTGCAACTTGTGCACGCTCCATTATACACAATGGCGTTTGTGCCCAGATTTCAATATTCTTATCTACTTTCTTTTTTTAGATTTTGTAAGTTTTCTACCTCCTCATTTTTGCCAAAGAATATGCCTAAGGCTTCAATCTGGTCCTAAGTTTTATTTTTTTTTTGTTTTTTTTTGTGGAGGGTGCTCTCCCTGTTTGATCTTTGCAGACCATTTACATGTCAAGATGTGCTATATTGTATTTTTCTTCTTTATGGTACAGTTTGTCTGAAGTATTATGTGTTGTTGAATTTTATATAATTCTATTTTGTAGTGGTTGTCTGTTTTGTATGTGTATATAATCTTTTTAATATGTATATTAATTAATTTTTTTTTTTTTTTTAATATTCTACTTCTTGAAGGAAATAGTCCTCCGCTTCTCGCTGATTCCATTCCTCATCAAGGGTTTCGTCCTCCTGTAAAAAGTAATCCTCCATTTCTTTCCTGCGTTGTTCTTCCGTTTCTAGTTTTCTCCTTCTTTTAGCTCTCCTTTTTTCTCTCTTAATTTCTTTTTCTTTTTCTGTCTCTGTTTTGGTCCCTGTTTGCGAGCCTGTGTTGCCAATGTCAAAGCCATTTCTACCTGTTTGTTGATTTCATGCTTTTGTGGATTTTTTCCTGATGTTTCAACTATTGGGGTTGCTTGTAATTTTGTCTGTTGTTTTTTTTGACTTTTAATTTGAGTTTTCTGTTGTTTGTTCCCTTGGGCGTCTGTTTTCTGTCTGGATCCCGGCTGTGTTTGTGAATTTTGTTTAGTCTTGTTGGCTGTCTTCGATGTTTCTGTAGGCTTTTGTTTAGAAATTTGTGATTGTTGTTTCTGTTGTACTTCCGTGCTAGGCTGGATATACTTTAGATCTTGTTGTTTAGGCTGTCTTAATTGTTGTTGCTGTTGTTGTGTAGATGTTTTCTCTGGTAACTTGGGTAGTTGTTGGCTTTCTATATGCTGCGTCTTGGGTCTTATTTGCTGTTTTGTTGTTTCTACTTCAGTTCTTAAGTCTGTTTTGTCCTGTTGGTTTTTTTCTTGCTGGTGTTGCTGTTCCAGGTTTCCTGGACATTTATGTGGGGTGTGCCCCGTTAACCCACATCTATTACATTTTCTATGGTAAATACAGCCTTTGTACCATGTTTTCGTCAGAAACCCAAATAAATAGAAAGCTCTTTTCACGTCTCTTAACTTGCCTTTTTCTATTTCAAATATCCTATTCCCATTGTAGATGGATGTCAAGGGAATGGTATCCAATCTGGCCGAGATGACTTTTATGTTATACTTCTCTTCAAATCTTTCTTTTGTTGCTTCCAGGGGTATCTCTAGAGGGATGTCACTCAAATATAGCTCTCCCGTTTGTTTTTTTATTTTCTTCAGGATTGGTGGTGGTTCCCTTACTGTAACAGGTAGCTCTTTAATTGTCATCTCTCCCAAAGGTAGTATTGGTTCCTTATCCCTTGATCTCAACATGTATCCTTTGTAGCCTTCTCTGTTTATCGAGTATATTCTTTTCACCTGATCTGGATAAAGAACCTTTATTGCAATCATGACATCTGCTGTTCCTGGTACTTGATCTCTGGATATTTTTGTCATATCTAGGAACTGAGTCCCTTCATGGTGTGTACATTCTAGAAAAGATCCTTCCGTTCTCTCTACTCTTCTTATCTTGAAAAAATTCTCTAGTCTCCATTTTTTCAAACTTTTGGCATTTTGTACTGCACATGCAGCTCGCTCTTGTGAGTTGTATTCTTCTAAACTCATCATCACTGTCTTGTTGTTGTATTTGTTTCTTTGTCAGTATTTGTTCTGGTTTGTTATGGTTTTTCAATTCTTGATTTTAAACTCCCATTTCAAAGCACTTGTCCTTTTTCTTTAAATCTGCTTGGTCCTCGCCATTTTCAGATTTGTTTACGATTGACTTTACTTGTCCAACAGGAGTTTAACAAGTTTTATCGCCAAATTACAAGTGGCTTCCTCAGATTAACCTTACTTCTTATAAATCTTTCTAGGTCTACTGATAATTTTGTCGCGAGTTTGAGCTATAATTCCGTCTAAGTTTTAATCACACCCTCTATCTTAATTCCGATTGGATGTCGCTGTGGACTGATCCAATCAAACGTAGCGGACAATGTCCTCTCGCTGTCTGTCCACGTGGGGACGGAGGAGAACATGCCCCGTTCACCCTGCGGGCTTCCTTTGATCTCTGAACCAATATTTAACGACTGGGTGTGAATACTACAAGCCTTTGATTAGCTGCTCCTAACTATAGTCTGGCTGGCGGTCGACGACAAACTTGCATAAGGGCTTAACACTGCCTGTAATAATACCCATGTTTATACACTTCCTGATAACCAGGCTGCGCAAACGTGACACAAATGAGCTTATCCACCTGTCACATATTAATATTGTTGGTGATGAATAAAATTGTACTTTCTACCGCATTCTGATTTGACTTACAAGTTCAAAAGCACACACCACATGTAATCCAACCTTCATGACAGTCATATTTGAAGTACAAATAAAAACTGTCAAGAAATACTGCAACCATTTGTTAACTGCATACAATTTTAAGTATACCTTTAAGCGATCAGCAAACTCTGATATTCAAATGGAAATAATGTACACTTAATCCACAAGTCAAATGAAATTGCACTATACTGGTAAAGTTTTTTTCTATTGGTTGTAGCATTTCATTCTCATAATATCATTGGAATTCACATTCAATGATTCCAGTCTTACTAAATAATGTGAGCAAGCAGAGAAGTCTTGTATAACTTCACTTTGTAAAGTGTTTGGTTATTTGGAACTTGTGATGGACATGGTGTGGGTTTCAATCCTCCATCGTAGCATGTACATTCAGCTGTAATGAATTTAACAGTTTACATGTGTGTCTTTGGACAAGGCACATTGTTGTTTCTGTTTATCCTTGGAGTTTGAAGCAGACTATGACATCACTAACAAATCTGGTTTCTGTAAGTATGTGAGTTGCTGATACTACAAATTTATGCTCTGAACTTTCCCTGGCGCACTCAACAGGAGAAACTGCTTTGGATTTTTTGACAAATAGACAAATAGACAAATTTGACAATTTGCTGCAATTTTCAGGTTGATGCTACTCATGCTTCTGCAATAAATCTTCAGTTCTCCAGAGTCTGTAGATAAAGTAAGGTGAAGTGACCCAACAATATTGGTCGATGTTGAAGTGTTTCATGGATGACTTGAAATTGTACTAATGAAATTACACTATATAGGTCAAGTTCATTCTATCATTTATATTGAACTTAATTTCATTGTCAGTATACCATTGGATTCCACATTTAGTGATTCTGGGTCAAACTACTTAATCTGAGCTATCAAAGGAGAATTAATGCTTCACTTTATATTGTGCAGCGAAGTTACGTGTAACTGGAGATGGAATGTGTGGTCTTCAGTCCTACTATTTGCACATGCAAAGTCTGCTATAAGGAATGTAATAGTGCTTACAGGTGTATCCTCAGGCAAATTCCTTTGTTCTTGTTTGCTCTTTGATTTCGAAGATGACCATGACATCACTAACAGGTTTGGTTACTGTGAGTGGCTGATCTGGCAGGTCAATTTATGCTCTGAACTGTCTGTGGCACACATGGTTGGAGATGACTTTGGTTCACTTGATCAATTGAGGATTATCATAGTGTAATAGTCACAGAAGGCATTATTAAACATGATAGAAAACATAATATTGACGAGGGTCAGAACCAGTACACTTCCTTGCTCGACTCCATTGGTGACTTGCCATCCCCATCATAATAGAGCATGCCATCATGGAATAAACCATATAATAAATCAATCAGTTTCTGCAGGCTCCAATCTAACAGCTGTATTATTTTTTATAGATATTATTCTGATTCTTGCTTTTCTGCGCATGTGGGACAAAACCATTCATATGGTAATGAATTAAGGTCTTCAGTTCTCATACAGTCAGCATGGAACCATAAATCACACTGATCACAAGCAACAGAATTATCACTTGCATCTTTGCCACAGACTCCACAAGGCCACTGAACTGTACACTTTGTTTTTTTTGCCTTCCCTTTACCACTGCTATTTACTTTACTTTTTACACTGGACTTTGAATTTTTCACACCGTCTTTCTTCCTTCTTAATTGCTGGCAAGGGCTTCTTTTTTGATGCTTTATTCCTCTCTGGATACTCTTTCCTTAGCTGAGCAATGCTCATCAGTGAGTATTTCGAAATTATTTCATCAAGAATACTTTTCTGGATGTTACCTACATCTTTGAAACTGCCATCAAACGATAAAAATAAGTTTGTCCATAATTCATTCAATGTGTGGTCATTCTTTAACTTTAAATTCAAAAAGGCCGAAAATTTGGAACCATGCAAATTCAAATTTGCGTCTGTTTGAAGAAGTCTCATTGACTTGTCAAGAACCATAAAAAAACGGAAGCATGTATCACTGACATTTATGAGTCCTCGTCTTACATTTTGCTTCCTATTAATTTCATTTAGTGAATCTTGTTGTGTTGAAGTGTCTACTAAATCCATTTCATCAGCTTCCAAGTGCTCAATAAGTTTCTTCTCCAATACCAACTGTTCCACTTCTTTTTTATTTTTGGGATTGTACTTATTTTGCACTATTCTCTTCATTTTTCTTTTCTTGAGGGTATGTAGGCACCAACCTGAGATGTATCTTAATTTGCCTCTTCCACCAGATGATTCATCATACTCTTTTCCTCTACTTTGTTCTGCTTGTTCTTTGGCATGCTGCCTAATTGGCTTTGTCTGAATGTTTAGGATTTCTCTGCGAATAGAGCATGACAGTCTAAACATTACATTGTAATGTCCTGAGGATGGAATTTGTCCAAACAAATGGTTGACTTTCCATTGGTACTCGTCACCTGTAAGCACTTGATTACACTCCTTGTAAAATTCAGTACAATCCTTGTTCGCTACTGCTGGTGTGGAAACAAAGTACTTCTCCTTTAGTGGCCATATCTTGCTCCAAAGATATTCCCCAAATTGGCGTGTTTCCTTCATGTGTTTTTCAGGGTAGGCAACAACTGTATTTTCTATGGATTGATGTGGAGTTTCTTCATTGTTGTGCAGAAGGCCCTGGAGCAAATTATGGACATCAACTTCTTGGGGCAGCGGAAACTGCACTATGTTGCTGATGCTCTGCTCCATTCTTTCTACCACTTCTAGAAAATGAATGTTATTGTCACTAGACATTTCGTCACTGGTGTCCGTTTCCGCTTCTAAATGTGAAAACTCAACGGGTAATATATCAGAAACATTATGGGATTGCACACAACATGACAAGTCATCTTGTTCAGGTACTTTTGTCCCCCACTGATGGTCAATATATCAATAATCCTGCTAAGTGTGAATGTTTCTCCAGTTCCAGGACAGCCTGTTAAAAGTAGATTATGTCCTTTCTCTGCGATCTTCGAAACTAACAACTGCTGCTCATCCATTTTAAGTTAATATAGGGACAACAATAGAAACACAAAATTTAAGTGATTGCAGTAAGTATTGACATGAATTTTCAAACAATAAGTATGTATTAGAAGTTAACAATGCACTGTGGTACAATGTAACAAGCAATCAGCATCAAATTTACCAAAATCAATATTTGTTTTTGCCACCAAAATTAAAACGCATCACAATGTACATTAACGATATTTACTGCGGACTCAGGTTGTTCGGATCTTACCTTTCTGTCAATGGTGAAATCCAAGAGTCTCCGAATGCAAACGGCACTTTCGGGCCATCATTTGTCCAGACGTCAAAATGGGCGAACAACTTTTGCATTTTCTCCAATATGTCACAAACTGAACAAAGTGTGTCGAGTTGTTTTGAAAATTGAACTACTCTTGATTACGATTGGCTTAAGTTGGAAATTAGTAGACGCAATTAGGATGAAGTAGCATGGCTGGAACTACCGAGGGGTGCGGACCGGTGTCTTCCCTTGTGTTATATTGTTACAGGTGAACACTCAAAATTTTCTTTGTTGTTGTTGTTGTTGTTGTTGTGGGGCTTAACGCTATTTTTCAGCACACGATAGGCTATACATGGCGGCCAGTATTAATGGTGGAGGAAGAAACCAGGAAATCCCCGGAAAGAACTACCGACCCACGAGAAGCTACTGGCAAGTTTTCTCACATATCCACATTCGCCGAATCCTAGACCCGAACCCACGCAGACAGAGAAATTTTCTTTGTAACGAACCCCTGTGGCATGGACATGGTCCTGAAAAGTGTATTTTCGCAGAAAAATTCAAAATCTCTCTGACTAAATTTGAAATAGCAAGTAATTTATACATTATTATTATTATTATTATTATTATTATTATTATTGAAAACAAAGCAGTAAACATGCATGCTAAAAAGTATTATTACTTTTCATGTGCTCAAAGCAATAACGTTTTAAATGTTTAATAATGAATTTTACAATTTTACAATTTTACAAAAATTTTAGAAAGCCATTTTTATTCAGAAAGCATTATTATGGATTACATGGCATGTAATTAAACAAATTATAAAATTTGTACTATAGAGATTATAATGTATTTTTGACTTGCTTAAGACAAATCTACATGTAGTAATATTTTCTTAAATACTTTGGCTCAGTGTTAAAGCTCAATTTTTTTTTTATCTGACAGACTGATATGAGGTTATGTTCAGATTACTTTCGATTAGCCAATCAGATTAATGCTTTCACATATATGGAAGTGAAAAACTTCCTTTGGAATGGTAACATGATTTTCTGTAACATATAATGCAGAGATTGATTATAATAAAGTAATGAAGATAGATCCTATAATGGCACATAAGGAGCCTTTATTGGTGCCTGTCAGGTCTATATGTTACTAAACACAGATATATGGACAAGAATTCCAAAGTTGGCAGAAACAGGAACCTTTAGGTTGGCATCTTGAGTTGTATAATTTGTGTAGGGTTTGATTTTTTTAAGAAAGCACTATCTTTTCTTTTTAAACCAAGACACTGGATATTGTATAAATCAGTGCCGTCTTAACAACATTGTAGGCTCTGGGCAAAGCAATGCACTGGGGCCCCCTACCGGCCCTACTATTCATTAACAATATGGGCAGCATGATGCCCCTAGAAGCCTGAGGCCCTGGGCAACTGCCCAGTGTGTCCATGCCTTAAGACGGCACTGGTATAAATCATTACAAGAACTTTTAATTCTCTTTATTTTGGTGTCTGAGTGATGGGTGTAATTTGTGTTTGACAAGATAAGTTTGCCTTGCTTCAGATGTGCACCTTCCAAAAGACTGCTAGCTCTGCTTTGTCAATTTCACTTCCTGGACTGCCTGCTTTGGTGGCCTAAGTGGTAGAGCATCCATCTCTGATGCAGGAGGTAGTGATTTTCGAATCCCGGCCGAGTCATACCAAAGACTTATAAAAATGGTACTTACAGCTGCCTCGCTTGGCGCTTATCATTAAAGAGGTTAGCATTAGGACTGGTTAACCTGGTGTCAGGATAATTTGACTGGGTGGGGTATGATGCTTATGTCTGTGGCATGATGCCTTGGTGCTAGACATATCACAATAAACTGCCACACTGCATACATCGTATTGATATGATTGGAAAAAATTGATAAAACTACATTAAAAATCCAAAACCCACCCCACCAACATCATGGACTTCAAAGATAACTTGAAAATAAAAAGACAATAAGTTAATTTTAAAAACAGGATTTTTTTTTACATATTTTAGTTTTTATTGCACTTTCAGAAGTTAGTATTGCCTACTCTGGCAAAAATCAATTGTTCTATTTTAAAACAACTTAAGATTGTGAAATTTTGGACTATTTGAAGCTACTGTCACAATGTTGATACTATATATTTTACTTGTCCATTATTTTCACAGGTGTTCCAATAGAAATTTTAAACATGGATGACAGATCCATCCAACTTTTTGAAGAGGCTCTAAAAGATGGAAAGGAGACTGTACACAGCATTCGAATCATGGTTGTCGGACACGTTGGTGTAGGCAAGACCACCCTGGTTAAGCGTCTTCTTGGGGAGGAGGTAAACATTTCTGAAAGATGTAGTACAGAAGGCATAGATGTCTATGTCAACTGCTGTGATGTTTCTTTATCGACCTGCGAATGGGCAAGGCAAGCGAAAGGTATATGGGCATACACAATGATAAAAGATCCATATTTCTGTATTTATACACATGCTATGAGGTGAAATGTATAATGTTTTAGTGTTATCTGTCCATTTTAGTGATAATTTTGTTTTTATTGTGCAATTTTACATAATGCATAGCTGCCAAATGAACTGGTTTTTCCGTACTTGTCCCATATTTTGCACCTGAGTATGGATGTACATTTTTCTTGTTAAAAATCCGTTTTTTATTTAAATTTAAAAAATTAAATTAAAATAATTACATTTTCTGTTTAGAACTCACACCTGGTTCCATTCTGAGAATAAATATATCAGATGTATATAGGGGTATAGAGTTCTAAAATTTGTGTGATCGAGGCTACCATGCTAGCCTTTATCCACCCTGTTGGATTTGGATTGTGCAAAGCAGTTACTGCTATCACTGTATTGCATCTTCATAATATTCAACTTCTAGTCATGTTGAAAAGGAAAGCAAAAGATTCAGAATTTTCTCTAGCAAAGAATAGAAAACAGAATTGGAAGTACAAGTGCCGTCTTGTTTAGATTTGAGAAACCATCATGTAAAGGAAAAAAACTTACATTTTGCAAATTGTCTGATTTTTTTGCTATTAGGAATGGAGGCACCCATGACATAAAACAGCATGAAAAGTTTCTTCATTAACAACTCAGCTTGAACTTGTGACATTTTTAAATATCATAGAGAACCTTGATGTAATTCGATTGATAATAACTGAAAAAAACAAGGTGAAAGAAAGGCTAAAATGGAACCGGAAGCCCATTCAGAAGGTGCATGAGTGCAACACATGCATCTTTGACATTAAATAATTAAGTTACACCTACTTTACTGATGGTTGTAGATGTTGTAAATAGTTATATGTGCATTAAAGTCTTAAAAACAAGTATTTCTTTCTGAAAATCAGTATTTTTGTCATAAGCAGTCAGTATTTTTGTAACCTGAGGTTGGCAGCTATGCATAAGTCTAACAATTGTATAGGAAGCTATTTGTAATTTGTACACAAGTCACCTATTTACCTTTAATTACAATTGGCTTACAGTAAAGCATGGCATTGTTTCATAATTTTAAGGATAATATTTGTTAGGAATTCTTCGTGAGAATATATAGCGACAGTGTGCTTAAATTAGCAGTATCAGAGAAAAAGCCTTTCACGCTACAAGCCATATTTGATTATGTTTGTTATGTTTGATGCTTTCCTGACTCAGTTTATTAATGTACCAGCTGGCTGCTCAGTCATGATCATTATCTAGGCCTGTGAACAAAAGCTTGCTTTAGAACTCTGAAACATGCTCTATAAGTATCAAAATGGATTAGCCATGTTATATATCCAAATTTCATTTTATTCCTTAGAATTCAATCTGAAAGCACACAAGCTGCAGAAAAAGAGCATAAATTGAAAAAAAACTTGAAAATGGAAAGATTGTTAAAAAAAACTATATTTCACAAATTAAATATGTAAAAACTTTACATAAAGCAACTTTTTATATATGTCAATTTGAGTTTCATGAACCTGTCATTATATTAGATGAAAACAATTATCTTGAGCTATGAACAAAAAATATCCTAGCTCAAAAGAACCATCCAATTAAATAGGTAAATCATGAAAAGCATGCTATATCGCCCCCACAATTATAGAACTTGTATTACTGGGTGTAAAGTTATAGGACAGTATTCTTTGCTATACAAAATTGGTGATCCATGAGATTAACCATCTACACTAGCCATGGTTCTGATATGATAACCCTATCTACACCTTGTTGTATTGAGCAGTTATCCAAGTTGTTCAAATTTGAACACTGTTCCTACATGATTGAGACAAAGGGAGCACATCACTTGAATGGACTTATAAATAATCAATTGTCCACTGTTGGTCCCTGTTTGTACAAATAATTTTCACTCAAATAAACCTGTAATGGCTTCCCTCTGGTACATAATCATACTTTTGATGTTAAACTTACAAAATATCTTTTGAAGGCAATTGCCTTCACCATTTTCGGCTTATGTACAATGCACTGCTCTTACATACTATTGGTTAGTTGCCATTACATACTAAGAGAGGCAAGTCATGAAATCAAATAGATGTTGCTAGGACAAAGCATTAAAATACCTGCTCGGTCTGCCAAGGTGTAGATAGGGTTATCATATTGGAACCTTGGCTAGTGAACATACAGATTAATTTGAAAAATACTTCTGTGGATCCAGTCACACTGGAGGGGGCCACTGAACTTTGAGTTTTGAATCAAAGAAATATAAGAAGACATATTTACTTTGAAATGTGCATGTCAGAATGGTTGGCCATGTGTGATGACCCACAAAATCTCGGACAAACTGTCCACTGCCACAGTTTTTGTAATATCATAGACAGTCCATTTCAAAAGTCAGAAATTTTGTATGCAAGACACTGCCAATCATGAAGGATTGATGTGTACTTTTTCTTGCTCAAATGTATCCATGGTTGAAGCAGTCTGTATATTAAGCAATTAAAATGGCTTAGATAATTTGATTCAGAGTTAGAAGGGCAAATATGTGGCAGGCAGCTGTAATGGTTCCAGTCTCATGATGGGACACAAATCACATGGTTCATACTGGTCCTTATAAGTTGGAAGTTTGCTTACTTTTTACTAAATCTTAGTAAGGCCAGGAATGGTGCTTAAAAAATGAAAATTTGTTTTTAAAAGCCAAATTTTTTCAGTATGGAGGTATGGAATCAACCGAATAGTAATGATGTTTGGTCCTTACATTCAAGACATTTTTCCTTATAATGTCTTTACAAAGTCTTTACCCAATAATTTCCTAAAATGGTACTCCTAAATACTTACACCAACTGCAGGCAAGCATCCACAGAGTTTGGTACCTGTAGATGATGGAAAAGTCCACTTATTGTGAGTTGTAACTGAGTTGTGATGATGTTTGGTCCTTACATTCAAGACATTTTTCCTTTTAATGTCTTTACAAAGTTCTTACCCAACATTTTCAAGTTTGGTAACTGTAGATGATGGAAAAGTCCCCTTATTGTGTAGTAACTATTTGTTTTGTAGTGATTTTGACCTTGACTTTTGAGCCCAAAAGAGATAGGATTCTTTCCAACCACAAATACTAGCCATGCACAAAAAGTTTGGTAACTGTATATTGTGAAGAACTTGAGTTACTAGCAGAAACCTGCGTTCTTCTGTCAAAGTGACCTTGACTTTTAGACCCTGAAATCAATATAATTCTTTCTTTCCCCAAGTGCAAACTACATGCAAAGTTTCATAACTGTAAACCATAGAGAACTTGAATTTTTGTGCAGAAACTTGTTTTCTTCATTCAATCCCAGCAACCTTAACCTTTGGACCCCACATCAGTAGGGTTCTTCCTTCCCCCAAGTGTAAGCTATCCATAGATTTTAGTAACTGTAGATGTTGACAGCAATAGTCACTATGTGGAAATTAAATTGGTAATTAATGGAAAGACAGATAACATCAAAACATAAGACACTTCGCCTAATGGTGGGTACACAAGTCTTACTTAGCTATGTTGCGGTTGATCAAAAGTTCATTTAGAGGCAAAAGTCGAAATATTTTTATTTCATACTTGTTAATTTCCAAACAAATATGGCAGACAAAAATAATAAGCATACATTATTTGGAACAAAAAGGGATAGAAATTCTAGATTTCAGATGAACAATGGACAGATGTTTGACAGATTGATGTTCATATACTTTGAACATTTTGTACCCATACATTTTAACTGTAGAACAAATTTGGTTAACATCATGAAAAATTATTTCTCAAAATCATATTAAATAGTTCTCATTAAATTATAAAATAATATTTTCATATGGTTAACTTCCCATCCAGTAGAGCAAGTGTCATATAATGTTTTTGTTGTCCTGGATCAGTTTTAAACATCCCACATTGTATATAATACTATATCTGCTTAAATTACACTTGTCCAATTGTATGAGCATCTTGAAGTGACCTGTTCTTTCACAGACACCACACATGCGTATGAATAGACAAGTGGACATTTTTAAGCTCTGATATTCACTTTTGACTGCATTGTATGTTAGTAACACAGTTATTTGATAATGTGTGTCTTGTATTTTTTATTGTGCTTCATTTTATTTGCATAAAAGTATATGCTGTTTTCATCCTGTACACACCTTTTGGCTTTGAGTCACCCTCTGTTGCATGCTAACCTGCTGTGTAACATAGCTACATGGTGAGTGGTATCTGTACTAACACCACATAAGCCATTAACCAGGCAACTTCAGTTACAGAAAGACCTAGGGGTTCTGGTTAGAAGGATCACACCGAATGATTTGTATGTGAATATCTGTATTTTTATTTTATCATTCCTAGCTAGCTTAAAGACCAAGGAACATATTCCTCAGCAAAGGATTCTGTTAAACACAATCATACAGGTCTTGTCTTTATACACTGGTTGAATATATTTCTATGATAATCTCCCGCAAGGTCATGCAGTTCTAGCCGGACTATATAGGTGAACTTGGCAGTTGCCTAGAACTACATGATTTAAGGGTACCAAATTAGATGCCAAAATTTACATGGAAGTTATCTTGATTTCTTGGGGTGATGGGTGGTGCTTCCAAGTCACAGTTAGCCTATGTATGAAAAACCCTTGGACCAGGCCTGAGGTCACAGTTAATATTAGCACCATCTTATTAGTAATTATGATAACACCATTTTTAACAATGTAATGTCATAAGAGATTTACAATGGATTTATTTGCAAGAAAGTTAAGAACGAATAATAATACTCAATTGTAAAATGAAAATTATTATTTAATTTTACACTTTAACTATAGTTTAGTATATGTGCTTGTTTGAACTGAACTGAAATGCATATTAATAATATTTGAATGCATTTGGGTCACATCTGAACTGAATTGATATAAAGCAGAATTGAACTGAATGTGTCAGGTCAGTGAAGATAAAACGATGATGTGGAAAAACGAGTGAATTATGAAAACTTAAATTATATTCATAAATTGTTAAATTAAGCAATTATGGAGTTGATTTTAATCTAGCATATCAGGGGGGTGAAACATTGCATTTATTATTAAAGAAAATAAATGATCTATTTGCAGTGTTTAGACAATTCTGATATGGAATTAAAACAAAAATAGATTTAATTCAACATAAAATAACAACATAAAAATGCACGTAGCTTAGAAATAATTAAAGACAGAAATTAGTTAATACAAGTTTTAGATATACTGAAGGCAACACTCATTTTGACCTAGGGTGGACATTTCTTCGGTTCAGTCCTGTTTTCAACTTTTCTGTACCATATCTGGTTTTGATACTGAACCACACTTGAATGTTATATGTATCTTCATTGGCTAATATATGTGATGTATTTAAGACCCTAGGTATATTGGTGATGAAAATGCAGAGTTCCTATTGCCCTATCCATGTGTGTTTCCTCATAACATCCTTACATAGGTTGGGTCAGCAGTATGCCATTGCTAGGGACCTAGTTCTGCCTGGCTTTAACATGCTAATTTTTGCACATGTGTATAGTGGTTGGCAGGGGAGTGTCTGGTATTATCAAGTTCTGTCCGTGATTTCCCTACTTTGACCATACACTTCAATTCTTATAGCAATTGATATAACAATCTCTAGTTTGTTTATAAATTTTATAAGAACTAGAAAAAATGCCGGTATGTAATTTTAAAGAGAGAAAAACATCAACATTCCCAAAATAGATAGCATTTATTTGCATGGTGGCTATGCACTTAATTTTGAAAGACTATTTGCATGACTGCCATGTACCTGCTGTAGAAATGAAAATTCCCATGGCAAGCAGCACATATGAGATTGAAATATTCTGAACTTGCATAAAATCATCTAATAAACACAGACTCATGTACTCATGAAATTAAGAGTATCCATTAATAGATAGGCTGATGGTGGGGTGGGTGGATTGGTTCCAAACCTGTAGTGACATTGTTATAGGATTGGGCTCTTCAACCCTATTTTATCCATTGACTAATACTTGCAAATGCTTTTGTAATAAGTGCTTATGAAATGAAATAGTGTAACACTATACCAGTTTTCAACATTGACTTGCAAATTTGGCCTTAAAGATATTATAGATTGAAAGTAAATATGTTTATTTTATGGAAGAAAATAAAATGTATGTTTGTAAGACAATTTCAATTCTACAATGCCATGGTGAAAAATAGCCTACACATATCAGGTATACATGAGGTGTATCACAGCTGTGCAAATAGTCTTTCACCAATTAAGGTAAAAAAAAAAGTCTACATCTACATCCCCGTTTGTTTGTACCCCCGTACCGATTTCAATAACTTAAACATTTAATGTGATAAAAAGTGCACAGAACTAAGTCAACTGAATCACTGATATATAATTTCTAACCTGACTGTGACCAGAATGGCACTAATATTGGCATCCCTTTGCACCTTTCATGCTTAACGGACTTTCCATACTAACACGGCGCCATAATACGTACACTATGGGCTAGTTTATTTCCCTCAGACAACATAACGACGTAGTTCATCCCATTCGGTTACTGCCGAATAATTCTGTAAATTGCCATAATGTTGAGAGTTTGGAATTATATCCCTTTGCACATATGAACATATTAATTAAACAGCTTGTTAAATTTGTTGTTGTCATTCTTTTCCTTTGCTTGATTCGACATCGTAAATATAGGAAGCAGACAACATGTATGTACCTCTGTAGTTGTGCACACACCCCTTTGTTGAAAATGGACTTGTCCAGGAACTGGAAATGGATCTTGAGCATGTCCGTCTGTTATATTGAAAACTTCCGTTAAGCATGAAACGCGCAGACAATGATGGTGTTAGGGCCATTCTACTCACAGTCAGGTTAGAAATTACAAATCAATGAATGAATTGACTAAGTTCCTTGCACTTTTTATCACATTAAAGGTTTCCATTATTGAAAACGTTTGGGGCATACAAACAAACTGGTTGATATAGTCGGACTATAGTACTAGTATTAGATTAGTCCTACAACGTAAGCCCCATCACCCCAATATTTTTTTCTTCTGGGTGGGTGATGGGTCTTACTGCCTTACTAATGGCACTGTGAAGCGTGTTTTGATGTCGATTAACAACGTAACGAAAGTCAAATTTTCAGGAATATCACACACAACTGGCAACCAATAACGACGCCTTTCTACAAAATAAAGTTATAATGTTTTTGTCAGACTTTACTTACCCTGATGTTTTTTCTCTAATAAATTCAAATTCTCACAAACGAAATGGACCTGTTTTCAAGTTTCGTTGGCCTACATTTCATTTGACTGGAAAGCGATGAAAGCCGGGAATGCCGAAATCGGATTAGGTTGAAATATTATTCTTTAACGAAACAAATAAAAAATATATTATGCCTATTGGAACTATAAGCAACGTTTCGTTTCGTTCAAGAAACATATCCTCCACATGAACATATTTGATCATACTTCGGCATAACTCGACTATCGTCGCATTGCAACAAATTCAAATGTATGGCCATAGGACACAATTAATTTTACTATATATTCTCTACATTTGTTTCTTAGTACTGAACTCTCCACTGTGTGACAATCAATACAAATCATATATTAATGTAAAATACCTTCAAAGATGACTTCACGGTGAAGTTCTTGTCAAGGGTTGACCTGCTTATTTTTGAGAGGCTGAATTGTAAACAAAACACCATGCAATGGAACACAGATTTCACTTCTGGATCATCACCAAGGCCTTATTACTTACTGTGCACTGCCGCCGAAATACACACAGACAACCACACCATAAGCTCATATTCTCAAGAATAAACAATTACCTTTAAATCCCTACCAAAAATGCACCAATAAAACTTTTCTATCACCACCAAAATGAGAGAGGGAAAAATGTTCTAAAAATAGACTAGAACTACATTTGTGGGTACTGAACTGGAAGTACTAATTGTGACCCGATTCCTGACAGGGTCAGACAATTTCACCTCCATGGACAAAACCTCGTTCCGTGATCAAAGCAATGTCTCTTAAATACTGCTGCAAAGTTGTAAGGAATTTCATCCATGAATAGGACAGCTACAGGCTTTTATCTGACACCACTGTAACACAAGCACAAGCGAATTCCAAATGGCCGAATGTAAAAAATGCACAAAACTTAAAGTTTAATTGTGATTTTGCTAATCAAGATAAACACTTCAAATAAACTGTAATTAGTTTTTAGTCCTAACACCAATCTGGAAAGTACTAGAAATTAAACTTGACTGTTAAACTTTCCTAGAAAATTCAATTTTAAAAAATGATACATATTTTTTATATGAAAATTTAAATTTAACTTAAATTTTAATGAAAATGTAAATTCTGAAGTTGACAAATTTTATTCTGTGGCAAAGTCTCTCCATTCCTTTATCATGAACATCAATGGTTTTCCTTATGTGGTATGATGCAATTCAACCAGGGCCTGTCAATCAAAGGTAACATCTTAATACGCTAGCTATTCGCTGTACTAACCAAGTACATGACATCATTTCTACCCATGAAGGGGAGGAGCCCTCATATGTTAGGCTTCCAATAGTATTGAAGAGTTGGTGTAGCTCTCTAAAACCAAGCTAGCGTGCATTTTCCTAGGCATATAAGTGAGAGAGAGACGATACTTCTTGTATTTTACATGCAGTTATTGTAACGGAAACCATAAAAGGGTACAAGAAGAGGAAGACAACATTTTTTAAACCTGGATATATTCCACATAACAAAGGAGTCAGACATCTGACTGATGATACTCTACCAAGTTCCAGTGCTGCATCTGTTCCAGTGACCAGAAGAATGGATGCAGACAAGTTCTCTCTCACAGCAGTGACAAAGCCGACAAATGGGGGTCTTCAGTCAGCTCAGGCACCAGACTGTAATGGCACACCTGGGTCTGCAAAAATTCTACGACCATCATCCAAAGCAAAACTGGACCTGAAAGAGACAGAATTGAATGAGCACGATGGGAC
>JAECUM010012264.1:0-86017 GCA_016617855.1 Megalonaias nervosa
AAAACGTGTTAGGTATTTGCATTTAATCCGTATGTGGTATAGTCTGGATCTCTATGAGGTTGTTTTGATTATGCTAAACTAAGATTGTTTTGATTGTGGAATGATGTCAGATAAAGTGAGATATTCATAAGATTTGATTTCGATTGACAATAATTGCATGTGCAAAGATTAAATTCGGATCATTGGTACACATTTCAAAATGAGCATTAAAAACAACCACAGCATCGATTTAAATATTTCACGAATTTATTAAAGTTTTAAATATTTTAAATATATTCATCGTATATTGCGTTAACTGAAGCCATTCTTTAAGGTTAAATTCTAACTAATTTTTCCGTAACTTGAAACAAACCATTTCCTACTAAAAAAAAATAATTGAAATGTTAAGAAGAGAATTTTAAATAATTAAATATACTATTGTCAAGCTTTACCACTGGTGGAGTGTAACAGATAAATAAATAAATCAAAAGAAAGATATCCACTTGTCACTGAAGGAGAAAACTGCAAGCTTACCTAATTTTTAGAAAGGCAGCCTTGCTTCGTACTGGGAGACGTAACGAAGTAATCTGCTGTCCGGTGGCGACAAGGTGCACAAGTAGAACAGTTGACTCGACTTATATACTTTCCCACCAAGCAGCAAATTGAGGGGAGCAGTTTTCCGTAACCCGAAGATCAAGACTTGCTTTGGTGCGAGCAACAACATGTACCTGTGCATGTTGGACTTCCATTACATAATAGGAAGGGCAAGCGTGACTTTCGAACAACGTGAATCTACTTTGGTCATCTTACTCTAACATAAGAATAAAGGACTTCAAACATTTTAATAGTAGTATATTTTTTAAAACTTTTTGGTACCTTAAAACCATGAGTAGTAAACTTCTAATTTTATGTATGTGTCTTCAAATACTTTGTTTAAATTGAAGATTTCGTGTTTCAAATTGCAGCAGAATTTCTTTTTTTAGACTTGTGGCGACAACATTTTATTTTCAGAGGCGACTAAAAAAAAATGATCGCTCACTTCCATTTATTTGATTCAATATATCCGTTCATCTGCCTATCTTTCTATTTATTAATTTATTTGTTCCCTCTTTTCTCTGCATGTTATTCTAAAATTAAATATAGATTCCATATTTGATTTATTCTCTTGATTGTGACCATGCAAACTGAACAGAAAAGGAGAAAGATTCATATAAATATTTTTTGATCCAACTGAACATCACGAATCGGCTTGTCTTTACTTATTAAACATCTATTCTCCTTCATAATATTACGGGGTGGGGGTGGTGGAGTTATCTGAATGTTATTTGGGGGAAAGACCCAGACGAGGGAGTGACGATCTTGCGTTTAATCGATCAAACAAGCAAACAAGAAAGCAATCACGATTCATTTGCTTTAGTAAGTATTTCAAAAATGCGACACAATATACTATTATTTCAACATGTAATCTTATATTATACTAATGTTGAGTGAATAATTTCAAAATAATTTTCTGTACATTTTTGGTACAGTGTGATAGAAGGCCAATAAGCTTATGATATGGTCCTGGTGGCCTCGTCCGTCCGTCCCTCATGCTTTTCAACACTACTGAGGTTATTGCTTTTTTTATGTTTTATTTGCTATTAAGATCAAACTTTATATACAACATTTTATCATCAAGATCTCAGATGAGTTTGATTATCCACGCATTGTAAGAATGCGTTCTGGTATGTTATTGCCTGAGATTAAACACATGTAAGAGACCGTTTTTGATTAAACTTGGCATGTAGCCTCACAAGAAGATCGTGAAAAAAATGTGATTATGAGTTAGATCTACACATATAAATAATGTGAATGGGGATCTGATTGGCACAGTTCATTAACACTCCACAGGCTATTTTTCTTACCCGATTGAACCGCTCCGGTGGCCTAAGTTGTTAGAGCGTCCGCCTCGAATGCGGGAGCTCGCGGGTTCGAACCCCGGTCGAGCCATACCAAAGACTTATAAAAATGGTCCTAACAGCTGCCTCGCTTGGCACTCAGCATTTATAGGTTAGTGTTAGGACTGGTCGGCCTAGTGTCAGTAAAAATATGACTGGGTGGGACATGATGCTAAATGTCTGCGGCATGATGCCCCAGTGCTAAACATCACTATAAACTGCCACGCTGCAGACACCGTAGTGATATGACTGAAAATTTTTTAAAGCTACGTTAAAAATTTAAATCACACACACACACACACACACACACACATTCTTACCCGATTTTGAATAAATTTGGTCTTCCAGACTGTATCAATGAGAACTCACCTACATTGGAGTAGGAACAATGTATACGCGTTATCAACGAGGTGAATTGTTACAAGATTGGTTGAGCTTTTTACACTCTAAAAGGTCTATTTTTAACAGCTTTATCAGCTTAGCATATAACATATTTCATCAACATTTTTGATGAGTTTACGAAATCAACGCATATTAATGAGGTTTATGTAACATCTGGTTGTCTGAAGTTGCTAACATTACAGAGTGTTAATTTAATTAACAGACTATGATCAAACTTGCAGTGCAGGCTCATAATAATCGAGATCCCGTACGATCTGGCATGCGATTGGCTGAGATTATTTTTAAGACTCTTTGGGTTTTTATTTATGATCCTATTCTGATCAAATTTGATATACCAGGTTACACTAACGAGGCATCACATAAATCTGACTATAAGCAACATCGACGCAGATAAATGACGTGATGTGGCATCTAATTGACCGAGCATGTTACCTATGGTGAAGCATCGCCATGCAAAAGAGATGCAAGCACAACGCAATTTAGAACAATGTAACTTGTGTCATTTGTTGACATAATTAGACATACAGCAATTACCCATTGGAACCGATTAGGACAATAGACGATCCTGTTACTGAAGAAAGGCAATATTCGATAGGCCTATTGCTTTGTCGTTCTCAACTTTTCTTTATTGGCAAACTGGCTTACACTTTCTTTACAACGTGATCTTATTTATGTATTTATTTATTATAACAGGTTGTTCAGGGATCGTGGACTGATTTTAAGAACCTCACCAAAATAGTATAATCATGTAGTGTAGATACACACGCACAAATACACGTATAACATCATTTGATATACATTCCTGTTAGTGTCTGGAGACTAAATGATGCTTTCCGTCTGCCCATCTGTCCGTAACTGTATCCAGGGCCAGTCTTAGGCCTATAGAACCGATTTGCCCCAATCGGGCCCCGCGTTCACAGGGGCCCCGCGCGTTAGTAATTTTAAAAAATATATCTATAGAGAGAAAGTAATTTTAAAGCGATGGAAGAAAATTTTAAGTGCCCTATCATATAAAACTTGCTTAAAAGTTTATTTCCAAATGCCATGCTCACAAGGAGCCCCACGCGTAGATCCAGGGGGCATCGCTAAAATGATCCAAATCGGGCCCCATGTTTGCTAAGGTCGTTCCTGACTGTATCTACTAACTCACAAGCTGATAATTCACCAATCCTATTCCATAAGTTGGTGGTACGGGTAAAATACGTTAGCTTTCTCCGCCGGTTCTTCTGGCAGGGGGTCAAAAGTAAATTGCACCTAAGTAAGTGAGCGATATGTCAGTACTGATTTGTGTCAGGACCTAAGTGTCACTGTCGCCGGGGGGGGGGGGGGGGGGGGGGGGGGGGGGGGAAGACCATATCATCTAAAATGTTGAAGCTATAGACACAGGCAATATTTAATCAAACACGCATAGATTTGCGATAGTTAGCTAACGAAGTTTATCTTTTTCTACGTAGGCACACATTCAGATTAATTGAAATGGTGTTAGTAACTTATAGATACAATTATGATACAATTATGATGGCGAATCCCCTCCAAACCTACCATTCTAAAGGCCATGTTTACGACCCATTTTTCTATGTTGAGTTCTTACCTATATCGGCGTACCTTATTACTACCTTAAAAGCTGTATTTTGTAATCTTTTATTTTTACTTATCAAAACTTGATAATATATATTTACATACTTGTTATGTTAACTTATCTCAGTGATCGCTAAGCTAAGCGTGACTACAAGTCACGTTAATCGTGAATGAGTGACGTTGAGCGTGAATGAGGCGTTAGGCATGAAAATGAGTGACATTAAACGTGAATATTTAGTGACGTTAGCCAAAATTTATGAAATAATCTAGTGTCTGGTCATCCTCATTATTATTTTAATACTCTGGGGACAATTTCTAAACCTAATTTGATTACACCTGATATATAGGTTTGTAATGCTATGAACTATATATAATAATAAGGTTTCTTAGCGCCCGACTAGCTGATGTTACTGTCATCCAAAAGACCGTAGTAGTGATGTTTTGAATAATTATTAATACCGTAAACAAAATAAATATCAGGTAAAATGCATGAAAAAATATATTTAATGACCTTTGACCTTTGATGACCTAGTTAATTACCATCTTTATTCCTCTATCCCTGAATTCATTTTTCGCTTTGCTTACTGGGCTAGGATTGTTTCCAAAAAATTGATTAGAAAAATACGGAAGGAATACCCATTTACACGACTGCAGTGCAAAGCTATGCAAATTATTATTTAGGCTCCAACCAATTCATTTTCGAGGAAGGGGGGAATAAATACACACACACACACACACACACACACATATATATATATATATATATATATATATATATATATATATATATATATATATATATATATATATATATATATACATACATACATACAGTGGCTTTCAATTAGTTTGTAAAAAAATCCTGTTCTGTATTGTAGGAAAAAAAAAGAAATTATTGCACCTACAATATTAGTTGAAAAAATTAATTATCTTGAGAGAAAAGGGAAAAAGAATACTTTTGGTGCTTGAAAGAAAATCACAGCCCCCCCCCCCTTTTTTTTCAATAACTTTTATCTGAAGCATCGCCAAGAAATGTCTTGTCCAAACTGTGACTGATAGATTTATATGTTCTTACAGGCGATACATGCGTTAACATTTTTCTGCAAGTACAAACTTCAGCATCTCGGCTGAATCATAGTTCAAAGCTAATTCCCACGGAAATCAAGAACATTCTTAAACTGACAAGCCCAACGATGACTAAATATTTTTCATCAAAGTATGCAATATGTCCACAAGCCATCACGATTTGCTGACAACCATTTAACATGCATCGTAACACTAATAAGCCACACATCAAAGCCCTCAATGACACGAGTTATCAGGTTTACCTTGATCATAAAATGAATTACAAGGTCAATGTGCACTACGCCGTTACAAATAGGCCACAGGAAGTGACGGAAAATATCGAACATGTCACCATTTGATTTGTGTGTATAAACTTCATCAATGTGTCATATAATACGATGAATAGGTAATCATATACTGAAAATTGATGGTTTATAACGATAGTACCCCAATATCGATGGATTTACCTTGAAGTTAAAAGAAGAAAAAATATACTCAATTTAATGCGTTAGACGTTAATGCTGGCCATCTGTTGAAAATTAAAGATTGATAATTGGATCGTCATAACATCGGTTTAATCAACGATATTGACCATCATGTATAATGTAATTTTCTCATACACAATAAAATGGTTCCGTTGCTTGTGCTACTGAGAAAATAAACTATCGGTTTCGGGGCACATTTATCCTCTACAACGTTTTTAGGGCTTGCTTGAACAAAGGATGGATATGTTTTGCTTGTGTGTCGTTATTACGTTTTTTTTCACTTGTACTGGACATTTTCGTCCGGAAAGGTTGATTCATTTGAAAACAAAATAGAAAGATTTAAATCGTTTATATTCAGTTTTATGGCACTTCATAAGCAAATGCTTTCTCGTTTAACTTTTCCCTCCAATATCCGATTATTTTGATTTATCGTCAGAAAACAATAAAAGTTACTTATCAGAACGGCATTCATGACTTCTATTGCTGTCTATTTATTTATTGTACTGAAACAAACTGATTTATTTTTTAGTTGACAGGTGTTTAACGGCATATCAGCACAATAAAGAACTGGTACCGGTGCAATGGGAATAAAGTGCCTTGCCCGGCAACGAATTTCGAGAGTCGACCAGAGTTTGTCCATGCAGGTTTCGAACCCGTATCTGATTAACAAATTAGTCGCAACGATTCCCCGATATTAAGTAAGACTTACTCAGATAGGCGACTTTTGAATACATGGAATTGTCTTAGTATTTTGGAGAATTATGGTTGTCTTTTCTAATAGAATAATTTTCTTTGGTGTCACTGCGACTGGGTTAGATTATCATGAATATACGAATTCCATGGGACAGATAATGAAATATAAATATACATCCAACTTGAATCCACAAGTAAATCTCAGATTCGCATAATTACGCAAATTTTACGCCTAATTTTTAAAGCGTGAGTATTCAACTTCATTCTTTTAAAATCCATGTAGCTCATTTCCATTTTTTTTTTTTTTTTTCTTTTTCTTTACTGCGGAAAATTATAACAATTTATTTCATACGCTGAGAAGATAAAATTGAGATTTACTAGCTTAATGTTATCAGTCGGAATGTGAATATATGACTCAAATTAGTTTCCCTGTGATTTTTGGGGTGGACTTTGACAGGGAAGAGGATGGTGTGTGCCAGTTATTACCTAACCAATTAAGTATAGTTTCGATCGATGATGAGTACGATATTAAAGACAGAAGAAGATGTTGGTCTGTTTCTTTGGTTATCAGCGGCGCTTTGTATACGCTATAGGCTATATCGTGCCAAGAATATTGGAGCTATGTTCTTTTTCCCAGGGACACAATGAGGCAGCCAACCCGGGGGGACCTGCTTGGGAAAGGTTGAGGTATAAAATGTGGGGGAAATAAATAACAAAGAAAAAAGGGGAGAGAAAAAAAAGGAGTATTTTGAAATTGATTGGGAGATCATATATATATATATATATATATATATATATATATATATATATGGAAGGATTATCATACAATGTCTGCAAAAATAATTTCAAGTTTTTCAAAACGAAAGAAAAAAAAATAAAAAAAGAAAGAAAAATCTATCAAAAAGTTTAAGTTTATCTCATTTAAGTAGGGAATTTTAATTAGTATGTATGTCGTATGTATGCATGCATGTCTATGTATGTATGTATGTATGTATGTATGTATGTATGTATATGTATGTATGGATGGATTTTTGTGTGTGTGTGTAGTTTCATGGATGGATGGTTAGAAAAAACGATCAACATCAATGTAGGCTAAATTCAGTTTATTCAATGTTACATTGATTAGGTACACACATCATGTGATAGGTAAACTAGAATATGTGTTTGTAAAACACGCACAGCCCCACTGCTATAATGTTGTCAGCTTAGTGCTCTGCACACCAAAAAGATATTTAAAAAAATGTGTAACAAAATGGAAAATTGATACAATACCTACATATAAATACAAACATGTCTACCAAATTCATTTTGTCCACTTCATGTAGAGTTTGCTTACTACTGACCACAAAGTTTTTTTTGTCCAAAAAAGTTCTTAAAAAATGTGTAAAACAAACATGGAAATAGTTGTCATAATGGCATGTGTCATAATGGCATGAACATCAAGACATCTACTTATGAACATAAAAGTGTCCAAAATGTCATAGCTCAAACAAAATAGTTTTTGCTTTATCACGCTAACACAGATTTGGAACCAAAAAAATGGACAGACACCGGATTAATCAAATGTCCCCTTATGCTATCGATGTGGAGGCATACAAAATCAACAGCAGCATATAATGCTACCATGGTGATGGTTATTCATGTATACCTTTAAATTGGCTACAAAGACTGATGGTCCGGGATTTTGATCATATTTTGACAACTACATCAAGATCAATTTGAAATAAAACATTTGCTTAAATTGAACACAGCTTATAAATTGTTAACAAGTGTACAAATTGTTCACTAACGCAGTTTTATCTACTATTGCACATCAAATAACAGCAACAAACAAATAATAACCCAAACTTATGACCAAGTTTAATTGATCATGTTTTAATTGCACTGTAATAGTATACATGGTTGCACCATTACATCGAAGTCCACAGTAATTCTCTCTTGAACATTGCCATTTCAAATGTTTCTTTTCATCAATATATACTTCGTCACAAGAAAGACAGCCAATCACATCTTGGTCTATCTCATCTGACAAAATTGTTTTCTTTCTTTCTTGTTATCTATTAATGAAAGAACACTTGTATACGATGTAATTTTGTATAACAAAGTAATGTCTTTTAAACCCTATTTTGAAATATAAATATAATTGACACCTTTTGTCAACAAAGAATCAAAGTAGAGAGAATACTGACACACAGGAAGAATTGATTTGGCTGGTTGGTTTCGTGCTTTATTACGGCACAGCAACACAAGCAGGCCATTTAGTGCCAAGGCAATTGGAGTAAAGTGCCTTGCTCACAGACACACCATGGCAGCTGACCGAGGTGGGTCCAATATTAGGCGTCAGACCTGTACCCGTTCGGTCGTGAGTCCGGCACGCTTATCACTTAGCCACAGCAGCTCCCTTGAAGGACTGAAATGATCCTAATGTGCTCAGATCAGATGGAAGAACAGAGCAAAAGCTTTTGATATTCATGTCATTTTACTGAGATAAACATAAATATAAACATACTGCTCTAAATAATCGTTGCAATATTATTAAAATTTTGTATATATGTCACAAGAGAATTTATATTAACATTTGAATCATTATTTGAGGAATTATTATAGTGATTTCCTTTTTTTTTTTTCAAGTACTAGCATTAGTGGAACAATATCCATCAGAGATAGCTACTTTCAGGTATGATCATTTACCTAAATTTGAGTTGCCCCCTAAAAGACTAGTGGTTCTATATTAGATTACTAATTTTAGTAATCCACATAGTTTCTTACAAAAGTTATATTTGGAAAAAAAGATTGGACACATTACCATAGGCAAGGAGGCCCTGAAAATCCGTCCAAATCTAAATGACTTTCATTGCAGATGATACACTTGCCAGAGCATTAGTCTTTTAAGTTGGTTTCTTCTGAACCAACATACACAGAAAACAAAATCACTTATTTTTTTAAAAAAAGAAACGATTCAAAATTTGACATTACACTAATGAATTATAAGACCCTGAAATATGTTAAATCTTGTCAGGTTCATTCTTATATATCAGAATTATTTCGAAAAACAATCCTACAGGTAGCTGACATTAGCCAAGTTCCACAAACACAAATTAAACATGAAGTAGTAATATGGTAGTAATTTGATTAAGTTTTTACACAAGTAAATTATTATACAGTTATAAGTAAAATACCATATAGAATCAAAGACATATGATGCTCTAGGTAAATACTTTAACTAATTTAGAGATAACTGTGTTAATTACTTTAAAAGCAGGTGCAAATCCAATACACAATATCTTTATCAGATAATTAAAGCAGTGTTAGTAAAATCAATTGATGTGATTATATTACACATATATTACTTCAAGATGAAAGTAATCTTTCATGGCTTAAAAAGTAAAAGCATTTGATACTGCTGATATATATATATATATATATATATATATATATATATATATATATATATATATATATATATATATATATATCAGATTATTTTCTTAATACCAGATATATTACTGTACACTACTACATGTTTGTTGATAACTGTGTTGTGTGTGTGTGTGTGTGTGTGTGTGTTTTAGATTTTTAACGTAGCTTAACAAATTTTCAGTCATATCGCTACGATGTCTGCAGTGTGACAGTTTATAGTGGTGGATAACTGTATTGTAATATGCCACATAATGATAAACTGTTTGAACTTTCATCATTACATTAAAGCAATGTAAGAATATAATATAAAAGTGATCATTTGTTCTGTGGTCACCCACTGACAAATGCTTTGCATACTAATATATAATTACTAAGTCTTCAGTAAGTTTAAAAATATCAACAAACCCTCAATTTTCTATTTTTTTGGTAAAACAAAACTGAATTTAAGAAAGTAATCACAAGTCCTGGTGATATAATTTACAAACGAGTTGGTTGGGAGGCAAATCACATCTTTGGTTCCAAACTTGAGACATTGACAAGAAATATATCACAAATTTGTTCTCATTCAACAATACATAATATTCTTGACAACAAAGCATGTTTATTCTATTTGTATTTTCTTTTGTCTAAAATAAGTTTTCCATATTTCAATAACTGTCTCACGATTGGTCAGGTTATTATTAACAAACATCCCCAGGAACAAATGGGATTATAATGAAGACAAACAAATTACACATATTGGACTCACAGATGTACATTACATTCTTCTATTTTCAAATTTTTATTTTCTTTTTTAAACAAAGCCTGAAAGAGTACCTGACAATTCTTTAAAAGCAGTTTGAAAAAATACCTGATTTCTGTATGGTGCAAAAGAGTCTGGAAAAGCACTGAATCTCAACCTGAAGATGAAAAAAGAAATGACGTTATTGCAAGTACCAAAGCATATCCTTTTTGTACAGAACAATATTTATTACAATATTTATTTGTTTGTATATTTGCCAATTAGCATGAAGCTGTGTGAAGAAGAAAGCATACAGACTGATGGAAAGGGCACAAGATATGCAAGTACTGAAGAAGGTTCTGACATGTAGCGAGCCTAAACAGTATCTACCTCTCTGATTGGATGTATTGAAAGCAGCTGAATGAAACTGATCCAATTAGATTATCTATTACATATACCTAGCCTAAACAGTATCTACCTCCCTGATTGGATGCACTGGATGCAATTAAATGAAACTGACCCAATTAGATTATCTATTACATTCATCTAGCCTAAACAGCATCTACCTCTTTGACTGGATGCACTGCATGCATCTGAATGAAACTGATACAATTAGTTTATCTATTACATTTACCTAAGACGTTAGTTGGGAATAATTCATTTGCAACTTTAAGGTCAATTATATAGATCATACCTAGAATGCATGCTGATGGCTCCCATTCTGACAACATCGACTACATGCAAAAAAAGGAAAGACCAAGAAGTTGCAAATGAATCAAACTATTTTCCATTCTCATCTACTCGGTCAGTTATGTTTTCAATACAGTCATAGAAATAACTTGCATAGTCCAAATATATTGCAGTTTCAATTTTGAGAAAGAATGTTTGGCAAACAAAATGCATCATTTTTCAATAAATTAATGTGCCAAAATATATCTTAGGCATATTTTCTCTCACAGAAATGGTTGAGGTTTTTCCAACTGGGGAATAATTATGTATCATCACACACTGAAGTGATTGCTCCAATTTCTGAAATATTTTCACACACAATAAAGTTTTCTTTTTGAATCAGGCATGATGATAATAATAAATTCATCTGATTAAACAGCTAACAGATGTAACAACATCTTATTAATTAATTTATTGCACTAACTCTTCCATATACAAAATAACATTTATTTAAAACATTGTTTCAGCTAGCTACATGTTTCAAAGGTCAATGAGGAATGACATGAATTGACAACCAATGGAGAGCAAAAATCTTATAATACATGCTCCCCACCCTGAGATCCATGAACAGCAAAAACCCTGTAATACATGTTCCCCACCCTGAGACCCATCAACAGCAAAAATCCTATAATATATGCTCCCCACCCTGAGATCCATGAATAGCAAAAATCCTATAATACATGCTCCCTACCCTGAGACCCATGAACAACAAAAATCCTATAATACATGCTCCCCACCCTGAGACCCATGAACAGCAAAAATCCTATAATACATGCTCCCTACCCTGAGATCCATGAACAGCAAAAACCTATAATACATTCTCCCCACCCTGAGATCCATGAACAGCAAAAATCCTGTAATACATGCTCCCCACCCTGAGACCCATGAACAGCAAAAATCCTATAATACATGCTCCCACCCTGAGACCCATGAACAGCAAAAATCCTATAATACATGCTCCCACCCTGAGACCCATGAACAGCAAAAATCCTGTAATACATGCTCCCCACCCTGAGATCCATGAACAGCAAAAATCCTATAATACATGCTCCCCACCCTGAGATCCAAGAACAGCAAAAATCCTATAATACATGCTCCCCACCCTGAGATCCATGAACAGCAAAAATCCAAAAATCCTGTAATACATGCTCCCCACCCTGAGATCCATGGAAAGAAAAGATACTGTAATACATGCTCTCACCCTGAGATCCATGGGTAGCAAAGATACTACAATACATGCTCTCACCCTGAAATCCATGGAGAGAAAAGAAAGATATTGTAATGCATGCTCACCACCCTGAGATCAATGGAGAGTAAAAATATTGTAATACATGATCTCCACCCTGAGACCCATGGAGTGCACAGATAATGTAATACATGTTCCCCAGTTTTAGACCATGGATCACTGGCAATTGGCAGAGTTCCATGAAAACCTGTTTTTTACATCAAAATTTTAATATGAGACAGAGATAAATAGCTATGTCAAGAAACCTGAAACAGTAGTCAATGTTGGATAAATAGAATGACTGGAACAATAGTCAATGTTGGATAGATCGACTGACAGGAACAATAGTCAATGTTGGATAAATAGACTGGCAGGAACAATAGCTAATGTTGGATAAATAGACTGACAGGAACAGTTGTCAGTGTTGGATAAATAGACTGACAAGAACAATAGTTAATGTTGGATAAACAGACTGACAGGGACAGTAGTCAATGTTGGATAAACAGACTGACTTAAACAATGTTGGATAAATACACTTACTGGAACAACAGTCAATGTTGGGTAAATAGAATGACAGAGACAATAGTCAATGTTGTATAAAAAGACTGACAGGAACAATAGTCAATGTTGGATAAATAGACTGACAGGAATATTAGCTAATGTTGGATACAAAGACTGGCTGGCACACCTTGACAAATCCAAAAAAAATTTGTTGAAGATGAAATAAGAATGAGTTTTCTGTGAAATGAAAAAGCAGACTATATGTATCTCATACAGTAAGTATTTAGTGTTATTTTCCATTACATTCTATATTTACCTCACCTTAGCCATAAAAAAATAAGTGAGCTTATGGTATGGCCTTACTGTCAGCATCCACTGTGCATCCATTACCAATGACTCATTACCACCCTCGAGGCCATATTTCTCATCTGATTTTGACCAAACTTGCAAAAATGGGAATAATATGATCAAGCTCTTGGGCAAATTTCAACACAAACAAGATCCATGGACACTAAATAAAGTAATCTTGTATCTAACTGGCTGGACTTGTAACAACTCTTAGAATGATATTTCTGATCAGATCTGGCTCAGAATTGGAATACATGCTTATCTCATCAAGATTTCAGCCAAGCTTGAAAAGGATATCCATGAATGAGAGATCTTGTATCTGACTGGCTGAGCTTGTTACCACTCTGTATTGGTTTTGATTAAACTCAGAATATGGGCTTATTATATGATAAACATATTTGATGACTTTAATTCACACATGAGGTGATATTACATTGACTGGCTGAGTTTGTAACTACCCTTAAGAACACATTTCTGATCCAAGTTTTGATCAAACTGAGAATACATGCTTATACGTCAATATCTTTGAAGAATTCAATAATGAGCAAGATTCACACATATTAATGATATGGTCTTGTATATGATTTGCTAAGCTTGATACCAATTTGGAAGCCATATTTATGCTCAGACTTGGAAATTATGTTTCTAATATTCTGACCTGCTTTTGATCAAACTTGGAATATAGGTTCACATTATAAAGATCTCCCTTGAATTTTGTAATGATCATGATCCATGAATGAGGTGATCTTGCATTTGATTAGTTCGACTTGTTTAACCAATCTGGAAACCAAATTTCTAGTATGACTTTGATCCAACCTGGAATATATGTTTATAGAATCAAGAACTCAGACAAGTTCAATAATGTGCCAGATTCACATATAATACTCAAGTGATCTTGCATATGTTTAACTGAGCTTGCTACCATTCTGGAAGCCATATTTCAGATCAAACATGGAACATATATTTATCCTATCAAAATCTCAGAAAAGTTTGATAATGAGTGAGATCTTTGCTTATGAATGAAGTGAGCTTGTTAAACTATTTTTTTTGATTCAATTTCGATTAAACTTGGTAGACAGGCTTCAACCATAATGATCTCAGATGAGTAGTAGTATGAGTGAGATCCATGCATAATAATAAATGATCTTGCATCTTATCGATTGAGCTTGACAACACTTTAGCAACCCTATTTCTGACTAGATTTGAATCATAATTGGTAAATAGACTTATATCATGAAGATATCAAATATTTGTTTATTATAAATGAGATTGACACATAATGAGATGATGTTGCATCCAACTGAGAGATTCTTATCATTCCCAAGGCAGGATTTCTGACCCGATTTTAATTTAATTTGTGAAATAGCCTAATATCAAGATGCTAGTTGAATGTTAGCACTATTAAGACCTATGAATATTCATGAGGTGGTCTTGCATCTGATTGGCAGAACCTATTACCACTCTAAAGACTTAATTTTTGATGAAACTTTTTTTAATCATACCTCGAGTCAACAGTCTTATGTCATCAAGGTTTATATATATATATATATATATATATATATATATATATATATATATAATAGCAGTCATTGACTACACATGCCAAATTGATTATATGACCTACTCCAGCAGCTTTTTCAATTTCTTCAATACCCTCTGTATGTCTAATAAGTATTGTTTTTCTTCAATCCTAATGTAGCATTCTGAACCATAACTCCACAATAAAAGAAGTTAAAATGTATGTCCCAAGGTTAAATAAATATTTAATGATACTTTCCTCAAAAGTGAGATTTTTTAAATATCTTTATTATTGCTTAGTCAGCAAATTTTAGAAATCATTCAGCATGCATTAGGAATTAAAATATAGTAATAAAACCTTGAATGTTTCTTAAATGAATCTTATCTTTGAGGAAATTTTGTAACATTTCCTCAAAACTGAAAAACTGTCTTTTATCAAGACTGCATAGATTTCCATGTATTAAATTTTTAAAACTAAAATACGATCTTGCATACTTATCACTACAATAGAAAACTTCAACATTTTTTAAAATGATTTAAGTGCTACTGCGCACAAAGATGAAGCTAAAAGAACTGTGGTCTATGCATCATGCTGCTTTTCAACTGGAGATGGGTGGTGAATTTTCAATGCACAGAAGCTGCAGATCAAACATTGATTACACTTGGATTATTGCAGAACAAAGATGACTCTCAGCAAAAACCTATATTACTTGTTCTGCCACATACTGTAAGAATAGGTGTTGCTGATCGTGTAGGTCTGAGATGTGGATCCAAAATACCAACTAAAGCCCAAGAATATCAGAAAGTCAAGTTTAGGATAGGGGTTGGTGTGAAATTACTAAATCACAAATGGATAGAAAACCAATGTTCATTGCAAAAAACAGGTCATAAATAGCTGCAAACACAAGTTGTTGCCTTGGCATTTTAGATAGATAGCTGCATAACAAATGTTGCTGAAAGGTGTAGTGAGAGAGAGAGAGAGAGAGAGAGAGAGAGAGGATGATTTAGTTGCTATGTATGGTTTGTCATTGTCATGAGGGAACAAAAACAGATTGTTACAGGACAATGATTGCTGACATTATGTGTCGCAAAAATGGACTGCAGAAGGGAATATTGCTATCAGAGCAGGTCAGGCTGCAAAACTAGCTTTTTGCAGAGATATTTTGATATCTTGCTGCAGAATGTGTATTAATGAAAGTACATGTTTAAGAGTCCAACTGATGCATGAAGAATGTGTATTAGTGAAAGCACATGTGTAAGAGCCAAATTGATGGGTGCTGAATGTGTATACATGGTAAGAGTCCAACTGATGCATGCAGAATGTGTATTAGCAAAAGTACATGTTTAAGAGTCCAACTGATGGTTGAAGAAATGACTGTTGCTGGGAAGCATAAAAAACACACAGTGGTAGAATGATGTTGCTGTCAGAGTTTGTTAGAAAGATGGTAACAAAATATAATTTTGCTGTCAGCTTAGGTTGCATAACAAGAATATATGTCAGAGTGGATCACAAGTGTGTTACGTATTAGGGCAGGCCAGTTACACTGTTGTACAACAACTGTTGCTAACAACTTTTTAAGGCAGATGGCATCAGGATAAGATTTGCAGCCAAAGATGGTACTGCAAACGTACAAATTTATATACAAAATAGTGGAAAAACAGCTTGTACCAAAGAAGATTAACAAAATGATAAAATAGCAAGTGTCATCCCAAGAAAGGTAAGAAAGACAGTAAAAGTTCCAGAAAGACAGCAGAAGAAGAATAGGTAGGATAGATTGAGGGTAGCAATACATGACTGTAGGCTGAGAAAATGCATAGATGGTTGTATAGAAGAAATTCTGGCTGAGTAGGACACCAAAATGGTAAAGGATTAAGTAATGTCTGCTAAATAGTTCAGACAGAGAGTTGGAGAAAGAAGGCTGCTGTGAGTAGGACACTAATGAGTCAAGAGCAAAGATTCATGACTGATAGTTGACAGAAGAAGAAGGGTTGATGCCAGGGTGAGAGTGACAGACTATAATAGAACAATGATAATTGACTGGGTACCAGTCAGACGTATGGTAGTAGAACATGGTTGATGCTTGGTTAGCCAGACTGTGGTAGCAGAACTTATGCTTATACCATGACTAGCCAGTTAGGCACACAAAAAAACATGTTTGTTTCCAATTGGCCAACCGCCCCTTTTTCTCATTGCCAACCCTAGCACTTTTACAAAAGAAATTCCCGAAATTGATTTGTGCATCTAATTGAGTTGGTTTAGCTAGTACTTGAAGTGCTTAGTACATTATATATACAAATCATTAAAATATATATAATGTTAGAAAAAAAACTAACTACCCTAAATTTAAAACCAGTGCCATAGGAAACACACATATTTTTGTTTTGACCTTACATGGTGACAGAAGTCTGATGCCAGGTTAGGTCAGACATTTGGTTGCAGGACATGTGCTGATTCATGATAGGTAAGAATGAATGTGGCAGAATAAAAGCTGATGCCAGGGCAGTCACATTGATGGGGCAGAATAAAAGCTGATGCCAGGGCAGTCACATTGATGGGGCAGAATAAAAGCTGATGCCAGGGCAGTCACATTGATGGGGCAGAATAAAAGCTGATGCCAGGGCAGTCACATTGATGGGGCAGAATAAAAGCTGATGCCAGGGCAGTCACATTGATGGGGCAGAATAAAAGCTGATGCCAGGGCAGTCACATTGATGGGGCAGAATAAAAGCTGATGCCAGGGCAGTCACATTGATGGGGCAGAATAAAAGCTGATGCCAGGGCAGTCACATTGATGGGGCAGAATAAAAGCTGATGCCAGGGCAGTCACATTGATGGGGCAGAATAAAAGCTGATGCCAGGGCAGTCACATTGATGGGGCAGAATAAAAGCTGATGCCAGGGCAGTCACATTGATGGGGCAGAATAAAAGCTGATGCCAGGGCAGTCACATTGATGAGGCAGAATAAAAGCTGTAGCCCAAGCAGAACACACATAACACAACAATGATTGCTGACAGGCAGGTCAGACCCAAGGATAAATGCTGATGCTAGAGTGAGTCTGGCATAGCTGAACAAAGGCCAATGCAAGGGCAATTCAGACATAAGGTAGCAGAGCACATTCTGTTGTCTGGAAACCCCATACAGTAGTAGCAGAACACAGGCAAAAACCAAGGTAGGCCAGACTGTGGTGGTAGAAGAATGCTGATGCCATGCAGTGTTGATGATAATACCGGTCAGGTAGATGATAATAGAAGACAGGGCAGGGCAGGCAATGGTAGAAGAACAAAACTCTAATGTGACCATTTATTGCAGGCTAAATTGGAGAGATGGTAGCAGAATACAGACTGATACCATATTAATTCATAGACAATTCATCAGAATAATAGCCAAGCTAGGGCAGGTCAGACAGATGATATCAAAACAAAGGCTGATGGCAGCAAAGGACGGATGAGAGCTGAACACTGGTTGTTACTTAATGGTGGTAAAATAACAAGCTGCATAATAATAGTTGATGCCATGGTGTAACACACAGATGCCATGATGTAACACACAGATGCCATGGTGTAACACACAGATGGTGCTTAAAAAGTCACTGCAAAACTTGGACAGGCACACAGAAGGAATGCAAGGGTTGCTGCTGGGGTGAGACTGAAACTTTACCACATTTCCTATTGTATGACTTCATCTGGAGTCTTCAGAATATCTTTAGCAACAACCTCTTCAGCTACTTCCTCCAGAATTTTGTCATCAGGTAATGTCTCAGGTTTAGTACCTGAGTCAGACTCTATCTCAGGTATAGCACCTGATTCTCTTGGTTTTGTTTCAGGATCAGATTTTGCCTCAGCAACTTCTGGTTCTGACTGAGGTATATTTTCTTCATGTGGTAAAGGTTTGGCTTTCATTTCTGATTCCATTTCTGTCCTATGCTGAACTGCTTGTTCTGTAGATGATTCAGCCTCCAATTTAAGTTTAGTATCTTGTCCAGCTTTTGTTTCAGGTTCAACTTTTGCCTCTGAATTTATCTCAGGTTTAGCTTCTGGCACTGATATTGACAAGGGATGAACTTCTGGTTCTAATTTTGTCTCCTCTTCTGGATCTGTTTTACATAAAGCCTCTGGATTATGTTTAGGTTCTGGTTCTTCTTTTGTCTCTAATTCTGGCTCAGACTCATGTTTAACATCACCATGTTGTGTCAAAGGTTCTGCTTCTTTTATCTCAGGTTTATCTTCTGGGCCTGATTCAGTTCCTGGTTCTGGATTTGCTTCAGATGAAGATTCTGGTTCTAAGTTTGTCTCATTTTTTATATTTGACTCCACTTTTGCTTGAACCTTTAGCTCTGGTTTTGGTATGGTATCTAATTCTGATTTTGATGCTACTTTTGTTTCAACCTTAAGTTCTGGTTCTGACATGGCATCTAATTCTGACTTTGATGCTACTTTTGTTTCAACCTTAAGTTCTGGTTCTGGCATGGCATCTAATTCTGACTTTGATGTTATATTTGCTTGAACCTTAAGTTCTGGTTCTGGCATGGCATCTAATTCTGATTTTGATGCTACATTTGCTTCAACTTTAAGTTCTGGTTCTGGCATGGCATCTAATTCTGATTTTGATGTTATATTTGCTTCAACTTTAAGTTCTGGTTCTGGCATGGCATCTAATTCTGATTTTGGCTCCTCTTTAATTTCCAATTGTTGTTCAGTCTTGGATTTCACCCCTTGATTAGCCTCATGTTCAGCATCTAAGTTAAGTTTTATTATGTTTTGGGCTTCCTTTAGTTCTGGTTTTGTCTCAGCACTGCACTCTAGTTCTGGTTGTATCTCGGGTTCAGTTTCTGTTTTCGTATCAGGTTTAGATTCATTTTCTTTTGTTTCAAGTCTCACTTCTGGTTCAAGTTTATTATCTGATTCTGAATTTAACTCACCTTTAATTTTTGGCTCTGTTTCAGGCTCATGTTTAACTTTTGGCATGGTCTCAGGTTCTGATTTTGGTTCAGACTTTGTCTCAGGTTTGGAATCTGTTGCTGCTTTTTCCCCCTTTGCCTCTGGTAAGGCTTTCTGTACTGGTTTTGTCTCAGGTTCAGATTCTGGCTTCATTTCAGGCTGTTTGGGAACTGTTTCATTGTTCTGCTTTGAAGTGTTTTGAACAGGCTTTAATGAAATAAGCATAAATGAATGAAAACAAACTTTGGATTGTCACCAATACTGATTACATTTATCACTGTTGGTTATGTACTCAGTTATGACATAGAATGAATCAAAGCATAATACTACAATGATCAAGTTCTTCTACATGTATACATGGCTCAGGATCAAACTGACTTTTTCAAATTTCAAGAATGATTGAAAAGTTTGCAAAATAAAAATTGAAGCATATCAAAATATTCTTTGCATAGCTTACCACTCTCTTACCCCAAAATTTGGATATGAATACTGGTCTCCATTAATGGCTTCCTTTATGCAATACACAATACAATCTTTATCTTTCCTTGCCAAAATGAATTAAGCCCCCTGCGACAATGTCCATAAGATGCTGAAATTTCAATTTAAGCATTTCTCTACATTTGCTAATCTGAATGTCATTCATGAGGGAAAATCCATAAATTTTTCTTTCTCAGATTTCTATCATAAGAGGAGATAAAGCTCCTGAGAGTTGTTGGCTCAAATTCAATGCCATTTTTATTTGGACAGCCAGAAAGAAATTCCCAATATGGTCACTCAGAATAGAAAGAGGGATCAATTCCATGTTCCTGACTTCCCCAATCAACTTTAGGTATGTTGTAAACAGTTTAACATCATTTTTTGTATTGACCGTCATGTTCTTGTTTCCCTGCTCTTCCAAGAAATTTTGCACTCCTGCCTCTGTCAGTTTTCTAAACCTGGAGTTTTGCTTCACAGTTGCATTCAGTGGATTCAATTACATTCAAGTAATTGCATTCAATTACATTCAAATTACATTCAATTACATTCAAGTTATGAGACAATTTCATCCATTTCTAATTCAACAAGCACAAAATCATCTGCTTGTGCCACATTACTTGTAAGCAGAAGACATATCATATACACATTGTAAGCAGAAGACATATCATATACACATTGTAAGCAGAAGACTTATCATATACACATTGTAAGCAGAAGACATATCATATACAATAAGCAAGGAGAGTAGCTCTTGACATAAAAACATAGTCCAAGAACTGAACTGCATCATGGGAAAAATTTTATATTTTCACGTGTGAAAATAGAAGGATATATCTTTCACATGTGAAAATATAGGAATGAAAAAAATGAAAACTATATGGATAGAAATTTTCAATATTTAACACTTAATTGTAAAATAAAATATTTATCTTTGTCACAAAAAATATTTTTTGACATAGCAACTGTATGAATGAAGATGCCTGCCAGTGTCCATAAGTTGTTGAAAGCTTCATCACATCACAGAAAATGAAAATGAAATGTTTGCAAAAAGTTTTCTGTATTTGATACTGGCTGGAAAGCCAATATCATGATTTGTTAAAAGAGGAGGAAGACTTGATTTAAATGGTACCTTTTGAGTCTTGTCTTGATTTGTTTCATTCACAACAGTTAACAATAGATAGTCTATGCGATCAACTTACTTTTTCATAACAGAAATGAGTCACCAGTTACTGTGATTCAAAACTAACTTCATCTCTTTTCCCTGTGAAAGTACTTATAAATTTTCAAATTTGTTAATCATTTTGGTGAAAGACGTTTATTTAAATCAACAGCTTAACAATGATGAAAAAATAAACATAATCTCTCTCTCTCCCTCTCTCTCTCTCTCTCTCTCTCTCTCTCTCTCTCTCTCTCTATATATATATAGCCATAAGCATAATCACATGGTCATAGCTTAAAATGAGCACTATGCTTAATATAAGGGAGTCAAAACAGTATGACTTAATATATTAAGTCCCCGCTCTGTGTTTAGTTAGCTCCCTTGATTGGCATTCCGTATTAAGGTTAGAAATTATAAAGATACAGAAAACAATGACTTTACAGGCAAAAATTCAACTTTTACCACATATAGATGACCCCCCCCTTGTGTCACATGTTGACAAGCAATTTAAGGTGAATCTGGAAGAATGTACATGACAGTGGTATATATTTAAGTGATACCCACTGCAAAAGTACAACCATTGACTTCTTGAAAGAGACTCTCATGTGAAAAAATGTGTATGCAACACTGACATTTATGGAAAAAGCAGGGTAAGTGCCACATCATGATAACTGGTAGCTTGCCAGGACAGCCATAATATCTGGTAGTCAGACAGTATGATCATGATAACTGGTAGCTCCCAAGTACGGATATGATAACTGGTAATTTGCCAGGACAGCCATGATATCTGGCAGTCAGCCAGTATAGCCATGATAACTGGTAACTCCCCAGTATGGCCATGATAACTGGTAGCTTGCCAGGACAGCCATAATATATGGTAGACACTAAGTATAGCCATGATAACTGGTAGCTCCCCATTATGGCTATGATATCTGGTAGCTACCCAGTACAGCCAAGATAACAGATACATCTTGATAATTGGTAAGAAGCCATTGCAGCCAAAATGTATTGACAAATGTTATCACAGTTTATCAAGCACATACAATTCAAAAGCATCTCATGTTTGTCATATTGGTAATGAGTAATATAATGTAATGACACCATGCAAGTTGTAAGTGTTCTCCCTGAAGCAAATGAATGTATTCCAAAGTTTAAAATGCAACACTCGATATGAGCAGTATTTATAAGAAAATCATCATATTATTTTGTGGGATAAATATAATCTCAAATTTGTTCTCATTTCCTAAGAAATTTGTGACAGTTTTTATAATAGTGTCACTTTATGTTTTGTCCACCAAAGCTTGGAGAGCTGTAGAAATTACATTTGTTTTGTAAATTTCACATAACACAATCGATAATATGAACAATACTACATAACATGAGTACTTTGTTTAGATTGTCTACATGTATTTTAATTACCTGTCTGGAGGCTGAAGCCTCCGATTTAGGTAGAATGGCTGGCAGGTCAGAGGTTAAATCTTTATGGATGTCAATCTTCAGTCGATGATCCTCATACTCTCGACAAAAGGTTCGCAACTTATTTGTACTAAAGAGTGCCTTCTGTCGTATTCTCACCATTTTCTCATTCGGCTGGAACCAGCGAGACTCAAAACACTCATCAACAGTCAAGCGATTCCTAAGAGTAAGAAAACATTTTCATATTAAAAACTTTATTAACTCTAAAAATCTTCATCCAACTATTAAGGAGTATGCACTACCATGCATGCCTTTTTAGGCAAACTGAAAGGATACAGTGGATGTGAACTGAATTTTGCTAACATTACTGTACATTTAAATCTGCGTACTTCTTACCCTTCATTGACATATTTGACAATTGTTTTAGCTTTTCAATCACATATGCAAACAATATAGAGAAAACTAACCTGAAGCTTTCGTCCTCACTCTAAGGACTTCATCAGCAGACTGATTTAATCTCAACTGACTGTTAACATCATTTGATGGAATGGTGAAATGGTGATGGAATAGCTATAATGTAAGTTCACAGATGGATAGATGGATGGATGAATGCACAGATGCACATTCAGACAGATAGACAGACAGACAGATGGACAGACAGAGAGACAGACAGATAGATAGATAGATAGATAAATATGCAATACCTTGGTATTCTCTTGAGGAGTTTGAAGATGAAATTGACTGCAGCTTGTGATGCATTGTCATACAGATCACTGCTGTAGCATCGGTTGTAAACAATGTTGGTCAAGGTTGCCTTGGTTGTCTCACCAGCAAATGGGGACTCTCCACTTAGTCTGTATAATAGTTAAAGGACTTTAAGTAAGGACTTCTGTTAGTGCAATGCACTTGTCATAGATTGTTTTTCTTTGTTGGCTCATAGTTTCAAAAGAAAAATGCATGTAGGCATTTGAAATTGATTTTCTTTGGTCTGTTTTTTTATACATACATATTTTTTGTTCTGTATTTTTTATTTTAAAAAAATCAAGTTTCATGTACCTAAGAAAACGATAACTACTTTTACCTATAATAATTTCTATATCTGAAAAATAATTAAAGGTAAAAAAAATCAAAGTATTTATGAGCAGGGTTTAATGGCACATCAATACAACCTTGGTTATATAGTTCTGAGCAAAAGCTAGTTAGCAAATTTTGCAGAGTCTGACACTTTTGCCACCATTCACAAAAAGTAAATACCCACCAAATTTTGAGACAAAAGACAGAGGTAAAGATGCTGCAAAAATTACCTCCAAAAAGGTATACAAAACAAGATAAAAGCCCAGAAAAAAAGGATAAAATCCTAAAATACAATAAATACAGTGATGTAAATTCAATCTTTCCTATTGGAATCATGGCATGATTAAGCTCTTGTAATTATCTCCCTTGAAATTATCGATTGCTCTTTATTGGTAATCCAGACCCAACAAAAGTCCAGTACAAGAGAAATTAATTTCATGATAAAATGAACTTAATTCTAGAAGTCTGTGTATGTTGAAAATTTAACATCATATATAGTGATTCATTTTGAAAGTATAGTCATAAAAAAGAACAAAAAAAGCAAACACAATAAAAACACACTCACAGTAAGAACATCAAAACACCAGCACTCCATATGTCAGCAGCACCACTAACTTTGCCCAGAGTGATGACTTCAGGGGCTGGAAAAGATATAACAAAGTTTTCAAGTGATATACATGTATAGCTGTATAAAAAGCTAACACTATTCAAAGAAAATAAGAGACCCAAGTGGACAATCACACACCTGCTAGACATCATGCTAATATTCAAGTGCATGGATCAGCCATCATTTGCAATTTAAGTCATACCTGATTGTGGATCAGCATCATTTGTAATATAATTCATATCTGATTGTGGAACAGCATTGTTTGTAATTTCATTCCTTTCTGATTGTGGAACAGCATCATTTGTAATTTCATTCCTATCTGATTGTGGATCAGCATCGTTTGTAATTTCGTTCATATCTGATTGTGGATCAGCATCATTTGAATTTCATTCCTATCTGATTGTGGATCAATATAATTTTTAATTTCATTTATATCTGATTGTGGATCAGCATCATTTATAATTTCATTCAGATCTGATTGTGGATCAGCATCATTTGAATTTCATTCCTATCTGATTGTGGACCAATATCATTTGTAATTTTATTCCAATCTGATTGCGGATCAGCATCATTCGAATAATACTGAAAGGCCTTTAAATCACTATGCTTTTGGTTAAATTTAATTAAATTTGGTATATCTGTTTTTACGATGCCATTGAAAGATTTTCTGTATATTTAGTAACATCAGCCATGTTTGATAGTGGAGCTGCATAATTTGTATAGACCTAAAAAGCCTTTATACTAAGATTCAAACTGTTTGAGATTGTATTGAGAAATTTTCGAGAAGATCATTCAAAGTTGTTTTTTTTACTAAGGGCATCCATTTTTTTTAACGATGCCTCTGTAATATCTGCATAAAGAGGCCTTTAAGCTAAGATGTTAAATTCTGCTGAGTGACATCATCTAAATATTTTTAAATTTGTATCAATGGCAGCCTTATTGGCATCACTTGTACTTTAAAGGCTTGACAATTTAAAGGTTTTTATAATTTTGGCAATGTCAACCATATTTAATGGCAGATCAGTGCAAACTTGAATGGCCTTAATGCTGTTGTGCTTTCTGTCATTTTGGTGAAGTTCTGTTGAGAAGTTTATTTCAGCAGAAGTCATTGAAAGATTTGTCTAATTTATTTCAGCAGAAGTCATTGAAAGATTTGTCTAATTTTAGTAATGATAGCTTTACATGATGACTCATCAACATGATTTGTACAAAGATTTCACTTCCTTTATTCCAGTTTGCTTTTTCATACATGCATTTTAGTTAAATTCATTTTACCAGAGTTGTTTTCTAGGAAGTTGTTTCTATCTATTTCGATTAATGGCTGCCAGATTTGATGGCTGATTTATATCACTTCTACAAACCTGAAAGCCCTTCATTCCAGGGTGTTTCTTTTTAAATTGGATTAAATTCTGTTGAGCATTTTTAAAAAGAAATCATTTAAAAGTTTTTGTTTTAATTTTTAGCAATGGAGGTCATATTTTGATTGTTGATTAGCGCCATTTGTACCAAACTAAAAGCACTTTATGCCAGGGCACTTTCTGCCAAAATTTGATCGAATTCTGTCTAGACTTTCAAGATGTTGTTTAAGTTTTTTTTTCTATTCTTAGTAATAGTGGCCAATCAACAATATGTGTACAAGTATAACAGCTCTTTATGCCAAGGTGCTTTCTGCTAAATTTGATTAAATGCTGTTTGTTTCAGAAGAAATTCTCTAAAGGTTTTTTGTTGTCTTATAACAGAAGCTGTAGTTGATGACTCAGTGACATACGCATGAAAGGCCTCTATGACAATGTGATTTGTATAAAATATGGTTGAATTTCGCAGGATGGTTTCCTAGAACATTTTTACAAAGTTTTGGATGCCATAGCAATATAATTTGTATTCACCTGAAAGGCCTCAATGTCCGTATTCTCAGTCAAACTTGGTTGAAATTTATCTTAAAGAAGTTTAAAATCACAAATACTGACCAATGATGGGACATAGATGACGGATGACATGTGACAGATACCACAAACTTGCTAGGCCTTGCATATCAGTGTGATAAAATTATGATGGAAAATACTGCACAAGATTGAAGGTGGAAAAAATATGTAGTAAGTAAAGCCATAATCAGCAAATTTACAGCCAGAATCAAATAAATCTGTTCTTAGTTTTGATATAAGAAACTCCTTCATTCAATCAGTCTTGAACTAACTGAAGCTCAGACAAAGATTAATAAATGTGCCAGCTTACATTTTTTTTATCTGTATGTTAAACTGACAAAAACAACAGCAACCATTGAGTTTGCAAAATTGAGTACATGTTAAAACATATTAGAAAAATGTTTAAAAAGTGTTTTCATTTTACCAACCTATCTATGTGCACAAATACATGTGTCAAATATATAGTGCATCAAAAGGGATGTACCAGATCATTAAGTACTGAATACTCTATACACTGTGAAAATATTTTATTTAAAATTTCGATAAAATTCTAACTTCAAGTCAATCAACTCTTTATGATAAAAAAACACATTACTTTCCACATTCAATTAACAAGGTAGACAGTTCACAACTGCAGGTAGGTTGATTATGTCATAAACTGAATAAAGCGTTTCATGTCAAAACAAGCCATTTTCAGTACATACAATGTCTCATATTTATCCTATGACATCATGAACAGGCTTGCGGCATGACAGATATCGTTGCTGAAGCTTGTCATATGACAAAAATCATTAAACTGTGCTAGCTTGTTGTATGATAAATATCATTAAATTGTACTAGCTTGTTGTATGATAAATATCATTAAATTGTGCTAGCTTGTTGTATGATAAATATCATTAAACTGTGCTAGCTTGTTGTATGACAAATATCATTAAACTGTACTAGCTTGTTGTATGATAAATATCACTAAACTGTGCTAGCTTGTTGTATGACAAATATCATTAAATTGTACTAGCTTGTTGTATGATAAATATCATTAAACTGTGCTAGCTTGTTGTATGAGAAATATCATTAAGTTGTACTAGCTTGTTGTATAACAAATATCATTAAACTGTGCTAGCTTGTTGTATGATAAATATTACTAAACTGTACTAGCTTGTTGTATGATAAATATCATTAAATTGTACTAGCTTGTTGTATGACAAAAATCATTAAACTGTGCTAGTTGTATGCGAAATATCATTAAACTGTACTAGCTTGTTGTATGATAAATATCACTAAACTGTGCTAGCTTGTTGTATGACAAATATCATTAAACTGTATTAGCTTGTTGTATGACAAAAATCATTAAATTGTACTAGCTTGTTGTATGATAAATATCATTATATCATTAAATTGTACTAGCTTGTTGTACGATAAATATCATTAAACTGTACTAGCCTGTTGTATGACAAATATCATTAAACTGTGTTAGCTTGCTGTATGATAAATATAATTAAACTGTGCTAGCTTGTTGTATGACAAATATCATTAAACTGTGCTAGCTTGTTGTATGACAAAAATCATTAAACTGTGCTAATTGTATGAGAAATATCATTAAACTGTACTAGCTTGTTGTATGAGCAATATCATTAAACTGTATTAGCTTGTATGACAAATATCATTAAACTGTGCTAGCTTGTTGTATGATAATTATCATTAAACTGTACTAGCTTGTTGTATGACAAATATCATTAAATTGTACTAGCTTGTTGTATAATAAATATCATTAAACTGTACTAGCTTGTCGTATGACAAAATTCATTAAACTGTGCTAGCTTGTTGTAACACAAATATCATTAAACTGTACTAGCTTGCTGTATGACAAAAATCGTTAAATTGTACTAGCTTGTTGTATGATAAATATCATTAAACCGTACTAAGAACCATTAAATTGTACTAGCTTGTTGTATGATAAATATCATTAAACTGTACTAGCTTGTTGTATGACAAATATCATTAAACTGTGCTAGCTTGTTGTATGATAAAAATCATTAAACTGTGCTAGCTTGTTGTATGATAAAAATCATTAAACTGTGCTAGCTTGTTGTATGATAAAAATCATTAAATTGTACTAGCTTGTTGTATGACAAATATCATTAAACTGTGCTAGCTTGTTGTATGAGAAATATCATTAAACTGTGCTAGCTTGCTGTATGATAAATATCATTAAACTGTGCTAGCTTGCTGTATGACAAATATCATTAAACTGTGCTAGCTTGTTGTATGATAAAAAACCATTAAATTGTGCTAGCTTGTTGTATGATAAATATCATTAAGTTGTACTAGCTTGTTGTATGACAAATATCATTAAACTGTGCTAGCTTGTTGTATGAGAAATATCATTAAACTGTGCTAGCTTGTTGTATGAGAAATATCATTAAACAAATATCATTAAGTTGTACTAGCTTGTTGTATGACAAATATCATTAAACTGTGCTAGCTTGTTGTATGAGAAATATCATTAAACTGTGCTAGCTTGTTGTAACACAAATATCATTAAACTGTGCTAGCTTGTTGTATGACAAATATCATTAAACTGTGCTAGCTTGTTGTATGATAAATATCACTAAACTGTGCTAGCTTGTTGTATGAGAAATGTCATTAAACTGTGCTAGCTTGTTGTATGATAAAAATCATTAAGTTGTACTAGCTTGTTGTATGACAAATATCATTAAACTGTGCTAGCTTGTTGTATGATAAAAATCATTAAGTTGTACTGGCTTGTTGTATGACAAATATCATTAAACTGCTAGCTTGTTGTATGACAAAAATCATTAAACTGTACTAGCTTGTTGTATGATAAAAATCATTTAATTGTGCTAGCTTGTTGAATGATAAATATCATTAAACTGTGCTAGCTTGTCCTATGACAAATGTCACTAACTTGTACTAGCTTGTTGCATGACAAATATCATTAAACTGCTAGCTTGTTGTATGATAAATATCATTAAACTGTGCTAGCTTGTCATATGACAAATGTCACTAACTTGTACTTGCTTGTCGCATGACAAATATCGTTAAATTAGACTAGCTTGTCCCATGATAAATTTCATTAAATTGCATTAGCTTGTCAAGTTTGCTTTCATTCTAATTTGCTTTTGGACCAAACTGTACTAATATGCATTGATTTTTTTTCTAATATATTGTGAACTTTATCATTATTATTATTATTATTATTATTATTGTTATTGTTATTAAGAATAAGCATGATGTGTGAGGGTCAGAATGTGGTTGAAGTTTTCTAAAAAATTTACTGAACAGAACATAGTTTATGTTGTCATGTGATGAAGCCACAGTAGTTCAGTTAGTAGCAGGTTTGATACTCATTCAGGCTGGATTCAGTGTGACTTTGGAAAAATCACCTAGGTCCCATTTACTCAGTAATAAATCCAACCAACCAAAATCCTACATTTGTTTCAATTTATTAAGAAAAGAAATTGTGTAATAATTGTAATATATGTGCCTACTATGACGTGCCAAAAATAAACAATTTTCATAATTGGTCATAAATTTTATATGAACATAATTCATATCATATTATAAATATGATAATTTGTCACAAATGTTATGTGAAATTATTCATACTATAATAAAAATCTAACAATTGTTGAACACCCATGTAAGCTCCTCCACTTATTAAATAATTGAGAAAACAAAAATAATTTGCAAGCACACCTATAAAATCTGGGTATCCATGTACTGGTACCACCTCTTCCTCTGGAGCATCCAGTTTTCGTGCAAGAGTAAAATCTGTCAGCTTCACATGGTAACCATCTCCTGTTGCCATGACAACACTACTTGGCTGAAGGTTAAGATGAACCAGTTTCATGAACTGTAAATACTGCAGTGCATTAAACACCTGCAACATAACTTTGGATACGACATCTTCAGAGTACCAGGATCGAAGAGACAGGTACTCAACCACATTAAGTCCAGTTAGTCTCTCAAAGATGATGTAGAACTTGTCACTAGTCAAGTAACTCTCAAAAACTCTGACAATGTTATCTTGGGTCAAAGGTCGCAGAAGGTTAAACTCTTTTAAATCAAAGTCATGCTTGTCAGCTGTGTATGGGACAATCTTCATCATAAATTTCGTCTTCGTGTTCTTCCTGGTAACAATTCTGTATTCACCATAACCACCTCTGCAAAGTATGAAGTACACATCAGTCTTACATTTACTTCATGCTTATTCATTTAATAACACTATGACATTTATATGTATAGTATACTGTGGAATAAGATCTAGAAATATCTCATAAGAATGTAAATAGGACAGTAAAAGTATTTCCACTTATATGTCAAACAGATCTCAAAAACTTATTGGAGATGAAATCATGTTCATCTGAGACAAAATAATATTCATTAGAGACAAGAGCATGTTCATTAAAGATGAAATTAATAAAAGAGAAATACTGTGTTATATATATATATATATATATATATATATATATATATATATATATAGTGCTTAATTTTTGCCCATGATTGTAGATTGTAATGATCATGTGTAAACAACATATGACATAGCTAATTTTTTTGCATGATTGTAGATTATATTTTATGATAATGATGCTGTAAATAAGTTGTTTACTGGGATTTTAGTTCTAAATCCAGCCTTGATAATAAACAAGTTTACAGTCTGGGTAATTTTTCATTGGTGATTGAGTATTGCAACATAATTCAGGTCGGGAAATATTTTGACCTATGTCATGTGGAGATAAATTGTGACTTAGAGCCATAATAGAGTTGTGGGCACTTCAGTATATTCAAGGCTATTGGTACATCAGCACATTCAAGATGTGGAATTAATTTGGAATACTCTATTCTTTTGGACTTACGATAGAACTTTTAGGAATATTTGGGATTTAATTCACAATACTGTACATTCCTTTTAAACTTTCATTTTATAGCTTAGAGAATTAAATTATTTGTTAAGATTAACAAAACTTGGTTTGTTTTGCTTCTTTCTGTTAATCATTTTAAGACCATGATGAATTGGCAATAGTGTAAATGATAAACACAAACCCTGTGTTATTAATATGACTGTTTGCACTCATATGTAAATACCACAATATTAATTTTCCTTGTACATTAGAACCTGTCTTGAAACACCACCCTTTCTGACAAAAAATAATGTTTTCACAAGAGAGGTGGTTTCTCATAAGCAGTAATAATACTAGATAATCAATAAATCTGTGCATGAAGAAATGGTCGCTCATGACAGGTGATCTCTCATAGCAGTTATCCCCATGACAGGTTTTACTTATAAGACCAATATTTCCCTTATTTAACTCATTGACCCCTGGAGGTTTTTGTCGTTTTTGCCTGAAATGCAAGTAGGAAACACATTTTGGGGTCTATTTCTGAATACATCCTAATACATTGACTTCCAAGAGATTTCTAGTTAACCTAATGCCTAGTTGTGTTAGAGACATCATTTTTCATTGTCTATTTTGCTCACACATGAGCAGAAGGGTAAAAGTTGGAAATTTTTTTTTTTTTTGCTTAACGGACCCATCATTTTGTATTGACACCACCCATCTTATTCTACTTTTTGCAAAGGTTTCCCTGTCTGTGTGCAGTTCAGACTGGTCTGCCTTAGATCTGATGCCAAAAAGTCTAAAATCCGGACACAAAATCGGATTCTGACCATGGGCAAATTTTTGGTTGAAAAAAATTGGGTCCAAAATATTACATTTTTCCCTCTGTATTTTGTAGTGCAACTAGAACGTCCAGATTATTTGGTATCATTGTAGAGCTACATCTGTCTACCTTTCTATAATACCACCCACTTTAGTGTATCATATATCACTTTGATGCTACAGAGCTCAGAAGTAGGCTACTACCTCCTGACGCATATATGAGGTGCCAGGGGTTAATGAGTTAAAGCTCCCTTTTGTAGCTATACATTCATCAAAACCAAGAGTACTCTTGATTCATTCAGCAATATCTGGGATACAATAAATATAAAATCCTGCATACATTTTCTACAAATACCCCACTGCATTTGAATGACTTGTCTGTTAATTTTGATGAAAGGGATTTTTCCAAAAACATTCATAAACACACATGTTACCCTATTACCTTCGTAACCATATAAAGTACACCTGTTATCCTATTACCTTTGTAATCCTATAAGGCAAACCTGTTACCCTATTACTTCTGTAATCCTATAAAACACACTTGTTACTCTATTACCTTTGTAATCATATTAAGCACACCTGTTACCCTGTGACCCTTGTAATCCTATAAAACACACCTGTTATCTTAATGCCTTTGTAATCCTATGAAGCATATTTGTTACCTTATTACCTTTGTAATGATATAAGGCACACATTATCCAATTACCCTTGTAATCCTATAAAGCACACCTGTTACACTATTACCTTTGTAATCCTATAAAGCATACCTGTTACCCTATTAACTTTGTAATCCTATAAAGCACACCTATTGCCCTACTACCTTTGTAATCATATAAAGCACACCTGTAATCCTATTACCATTTTAATCCTATAAAGCACACCTGTTACCCTATTACTTTTGTAATCCTATAGAACACACCTGTAACCCTATTATTTTTGTAATCCTATAGAACACACCTGTAACCCTATTACTTTTGTAATCCTATAAAGCACATCTGTTATCATATTACCTTTTTAGTCCTATAAAGCACATCTGTTAGCTTATTACCTTTGCAGTCCTATAAAGAACACATGTTACCCTATGACCTTTTTAATTCTACAAAGCACACCTGTTACCCTATTACCTTTGTAATCCTATAAAGCACACCTGTTACCCTATTATCTTTGTATGCTGAAGATTATATGGAAAATAATGACTGAAATTACTCTTATACTGACAGTTTTTAACTGATCTTTTAATCCTGAATTTGATGTTTTGCATCACAAATAAAACCGTTCAATGGCAATACTATACACTATCACAAGGAAAACTCTTAGCAGTCATTGTGAAACAGAATTCATGTAGAACGAATCATAGATAGTTCCAAAGTCTGAGGCCCCCCACCCCCACCCTCTTAGACATGGTGTGTAGGACAAAAACCTGATTCTATCATGGTACTAAATATGATTTTAATTGATCAGCATTTTTTCTGGAAGCAAGAGACCCATGCAGGCCTGAGATTGCTCACCTGACTGATATCTGTTTAACAGGCAAATGAAAAAAATCTGGGTCAGTAGGACACTGTTTAAATTTCTCCCAATGCCACTTATTGTATATGTAAAGAGAGAGAGAGAGAGAGAGAGAGAGAGAGTGAGAGGTGCTTCAGTAACCGAATGGAGTGATGTTGTTGGAGATAGCTCCACTGCCATTGAGTATGTCAATGAAACCACAGCATAAGGAATTATTCTTGACAGGTGTTTGGTTTGTGCTCATACTTGTTGGCATATTTTGTTCTTTTGTACTCTTTATTTGGGGTATTTATTGGAGTTAGTCCATGAAATTAAATACCTGTAAATATGCAAACTTTGATGCATGAAACTGATGAATTAAGATACCCATGAAAATATCATTTTAAACAACATTACAAAAATTTATAAGTATGAAAATAAATGAAACCATGCCAGAATACTCTGCTAAATTTGGTTTCTGTCCCATATATCACAGAAGATTTTAAAATGGCAAATGATGACAGACAATGGATACATGGCCCTACCATAAACTCACTTAGCCTCAAGACCATGTGAGATAAAAGCTCGAGGTAAAGTTAAAAGAAGATTTTCTGGGGAACAGCAACCAGAGGCAACAGCAGCTGATTAAGTCAGAGATGTGATACCCCCACGTTTGTGTGACAAAGATAAGCTATCTAACACCATGACATTACCTAAAGAAGATAGTTTGTGTGATAAAGATACACTATCTAACACCATGACATTACCTAAAGAAGATAGTTTGTGTGATAAAGATAAGCTATCTAACACCATGACATTACCTAAAGAAGATAGTTTGTGTGATGAAGATAAGCTATCTAACACCATGACATTACCTAAAGAAGATAGTTTCAAAATCATATGCCTCGTTTGGTGTTCCCTGGTGTAGTGGTGCATCCTGGGTAAAATCCAGCAAAGACTGTTCTCCACTAGAGGACAGCAGCTGGATGGCAGGCCTCAGTGACATCAAGGGCAACATATTAACAGCCAGTGAGAGAGACTCTTCACCTGGAGGTGAGATGGGAAAAAGGTCAAATATCAGAGGTTCTGGTGATCATAACAAAATGAAAATTACCATTATCATCAAACAGATTCATTTTTGTATAACTATCTATATGTATAACAGTGATCCCTCAAAATAATTATGTTCATGGGAGCCATACAAGTATATAATATCATAAGAGAGGCCACCTTATACAGGGGTGTATTACACAGTATTATTAGTACATAATGTAATGGGATCCATGACTATATCCACTTTATAGAGGGAAAAAGCTATACTGGAGCTCCTTATAGTGAGGGACATGTTATACATAAGCACCTTATGAGGGATATATTTTAATGAAGAAACTTATTGTGAAAAGCATGTCATATTCAGGCATATTATGGTTAGGAACATGTTATACTGACTTTCCTTATGGTGAAGGACACATACTGAAATGCCATATACCACGGGACATGCATTTTATAGTAAAGTCACTTGTAGTGAGGGAAGTATTGTGCTGAAATACCACATAATGAGGTACTTGTATACTTAAGTGCCTTATAGTGAGGTAATATTATACTGATATACCATATGTTGAGGGACTCATATACTTAAGTGCCTTATAGTGAGGTAATATTATACTGAAATACCATATGTTGAGGGGCTCATATACTTAAGTGCATTATAGTGAGGGAATATTACACTGAAATATCATCTATTGAGAGACATACTGTTCTGAAGTATCTTAGAGTGAGGGACATCTTAAACTGAAGCACTCGATTGTGAGGAGCATGTTAAGAGAAATCACTGGGTTTTTTTTTACAGCTATATACCAAACACAGTGAAATGCCTACACTGTATTTATATGTTACTGCATTTATATGGAAGAATGAATGAGTTTTTTGGATGAATACTACACGACCTGTGGGAGTGAAGTATCCATACGAGAAAATGAGTTCATATTTTCCCATACAAATGCAGTAACCTTTTTTATTATATACTCATTTTCTTATTCTACCTAAGGCCTAATTATATATTAAAAAAATACACTACAAGAAACAAAGCAATTGAATTTAAGCTGTATTCCAAAATAAATACACAACCGCAGATTCATCAATACACAACAACATTAATGTGTACATAACTCCATCCAGTGAAATTTGAACTTAGTCGCACGTTCAACATCACTTTAAAAAAGAATTGTCATTTTAGTCTACTTAAAATTGAAATTTAGAGTCATATTGTGAATGAACATGCATTGTATTTTGGAATGAATGAATTTTGGGTTTTTTGTTGATTCTACTAATTCCACTGATTATAGACTGGATTTATCTTTGTCAACTCCACATGAAGTACATGTAATTTGAGCAGGAAGGGATGTGTCATTACTACGCTGCATGTGTGTTTCTATTCTGTCATTGAATGTTTGGAATCATAAATGTGGGAAAAATATGAACTCTTTCAATTGTAATTATCAAAAAGACGCTCTGGAATATCACGTTCATTTCATTTTGATTGCGGTGAGGAGAATGTTACTGCATTTGGAATGTAGACAAAATTAAAGTACAATTTTGAAATATGTAATCAAGCTTTAGAACCCATGACATAGCTCATGTAATTTGGATTTACAGAACTAAGAAAGTACATTTTGAGGAAATTCAAGATGCAAAAATTTAATTATATTATTTGCCATTCTTATTACCAGCTAAAGAAGACATGTTTATGCCTGGTCACTTACATGCTCTTTATAAGGATCCCAGCTATTTTATGACCTGTATGGCATTTATTGCTAGCTTAAATCCGAAACATTGTATCATCAAACTTAATGTGGAAAATTGCAAAGCAGCTGGTGTGTGAGAATCCATTCAGCCAGCATAAATAAGTTTTCATCGTCAAGTCTTTGTTGTTTTGGGTTATTGTCTCCGAGGCCCTTACTTTTCTACTAAAACCTTCAGTTGCATTTTCACTTTTAAAATGGTATGTCTCTGATAGACATGCAATAGCCCATTACAACAATATGCTTTTCTATGCTATTTTTACATACCCCAGAGAGCACTGGTCATAGTCTGAACCATTCCATTAATGAAAAGTTATGAACATTTCTCCTAAATAACTGTTTAAATGATCAAAATGGTATATTCAGTACTGTGTCTCTCACGTTTGTTGTGGACACTGTAAATCTCACGTTCATTCATTTGCTTTCTGGAAAGATTCATTTGTGACTCAATAAACTCATCCACATTGTTCGCTTTATCATCTATACCTTCAAATAGATGAAACAGCTGTTTAGTTCATCCACAAAGAAATCTATGAAACTGAAACCTAGGTCTACTTCATGAGTGTACAGGGTTTGTTTACAAAGTAGTTCCGAATACACTATACATGTACTACTTTTAGGCACACATGTTGTGCACATGTGTGCAATATCAAGGTCTTCGGTATCATAGAATATTGCAAAATTCTGACAATGTAAAGTTAACAGAGAAAAACAGGATTATATGATCAATGGGACTTATAGAAATAGAATAGAGAATGGAAAGGTGTCAGATATCACCCATTTTCTTTTTTAATGCAGATGAGGTTCTCATTGATTGGTTGAGTAATAAGTTCAAAAGTAGAGTAGACATGAATTTTCCATCAGACTAGACACAAAGCTGTGCTTACCTAGGTGGCAGTTGGAATTAGCTGTTGGAAATCAACTTTGCATGGTCTACCTTTCCTATTTTAAATTAAGATTTAATAATTTTGCTAATATCTGTACAAAAAGAAAGATAAACATTTCCCCTCCATTCTGATATTTTTTAATAACAGAATTTTTATAAATATGAATAAATAGCATTATCATACATGTTGGAGAATCTTAATTTGTACTGTATGAAGTTTACCCACAGACCTGGGTTCGAATCTCCATAGAGTACAAATTAAAATTCTCGTAACCTGCATGATAATGCTATTTATTCATATTTTGTATTTACAAATGTTCTGTTAGTATTCTCCTATAGAATCCAGGGAGAGTACTTTCTATTCTGTTTGATGTATACTTGTAATCCTCTATAATTATTTATATATATATATATATATATACCTTAATGTCCATCTTAGGGATCTGGAATGAATGCACAAATGAGAATTAGTTACTAGGTTGATGTGTGGGTGTGTCTGCAACACACGGATGCCTATATCACCAATTCTGTAACATCATTTTTAGTAATGTGTGCATTGTTGAGATGGTATAGGGGTTGGTACTTACAGACAAGGCGATGGGTGCAGTTTACCTCTGGACCTGGGTTTGAATCTCCATAGAGTACGAACTAAAATTCTCTAACTTTTATTATATATATACAACTTTTCATGCAGTTATGAAAAATGTTATTTATCTTGATGATTCAAATAAATGATAACAATTTTGATGTTTGCATGAGCATCAAATGAAAAAGACAGTGAAAGAAGGAATGGAAACTGGAAAGCAAGAATATATAAGAAAAGAAATTAAAGTTAATTCACCACTTACCACCATCTTTTGTAGTGACTTCTCTAGAAGCTATGCTGTATGGGCTGCATCCAAATTTATTGAAACATGAAACTCTGAATATGTACTGAGAATGTGGTACCAGCCCAGTGATGAGGGCATATTCTTCTATTGTGTCTGGTCCTTTAGTCCACATTCCTTCACCTGGTCAGAAAATATTTAATGTTTTCAAAATTTTAATTTTGTTTAACTTCAGGGAAAAAAAAACAACCCATCCAACCCAATAGAATCAGTTTGAGTTAGTTTGTTAGCTCATTAAAACCCAGTGTTACTGTACTGCAGAGAGCCTGGTAATTACTTTTTCTGCAAACACTGGTATGGAGTTACACATTCTTTGCTGCTCCTCCGATAGCAGATTTGAAACTATGGCCAAATTGTTTTCAGTCATTACATATTAATTGCAAATGTTTTTATTGTGTTCATAATGTCACTCTTATCTTTCATTACTTATTACCATTTTAAAATTAAAAGGCTTTCTTTTTTGGCCATTTAATCTATGAATATCAAATACATAAAAAAATATGTACTTAATAAATTCAAGTAAACAGTGCAATTCACTTGAATAATTCCAAGTACAAACAGAAAATGACATCATAATAAGTTTTTTTAACTGTATTCATCTCAATGCTGGACAGATCCAAGTTACGGCATTGCATTGTTGTAAGGTTCAAAACAGTCTATGCAAAGACTTATTTCACATGATGAACATCTGACTTTTGTTTCTCTCCTCATTTGTGTGGATCATGAAATACACGTTTTGGTGTTGGCTGGAGATACTCAGTCCACACCAGTTGTACCTGAATTCTCATCCTCATCCGCAGGCTCACCTTCTGACTCATTGACCACCGATTCCTTGGATGAAAGGTTATTAAGACTAATGCCACTATCATCAACTAATGCAATTACATAATCAGATGGAATATCCCATGATTCAAATCATTAAATCATTAAAAATCTATTTCACTATTTTAATTTTTATCTACTGTAATATACACACTTGTCAATACAAAAAATAGAATAATTATCTAAGAAATGACCCACTGTGCATGTTTACCATGTTGTAAAATCTCTATGTATCTTTGAAACATCTAATCTGATTAACTGAATATCATGAAAGAACACAGATTTTTATTCCAGCCAATGACAGTCCTTTTCCTTAACTTCATTATCTTATGAAGGGATGCTATTTTGTGGTCCACTCAGACTGTCTCTTCTAGTCATATTTCATTCTAAAATTCTCATCTACCGTTTTACTCATTATGCTTTTTAATACAGAGTACTCTTGCTACAATGAGAGACTTCATTTTAAGACATTCTGTCATAGTAACAAATCTGATACTAATATAGAACATCTCATTAATTCTGATGAGTTATCTCCCTTGTTAACTCTGTGTGTGTGTGTGTGTGTGTGTGTGTGTGTGTGTGTGTGTGTGTGTGTGTGTGTGTGTGTGTGTGTGTGTGTTGGAATTTCTTTTTCAATCTGATGTATATTTTATATATTTAAAAGATCATTTTTCTTGAAATAAAATGTTTCCATACTATTCTCTGACATTCATGGTTGTTTACAGTGAAATCCATAGGATGACTATTTCACTGTAAACAACAACATATAAATGAAATATGAATGCTGGTTGCCAGGAAATTACTGTGGGAGCAAGGTACTGAATATTGTATTATTAAAAAAAATCACATTTTCAAACAGGTGAATACCAATGATTTTTCTGTTGCAACCAAATATTCCATTATAATCAATATCATGACAAGGAAGGATGACCATATGTTACAAATTTTTGGGCTGCTTTGACCATCTTAGTTGCTCCATTACTGGTCAATTTGCAAGGTTAATTGTAATAAATAGAAACCAATTAGCTGAGGATATCTTAGCGCTTAATGCCAATATTTGACTTCTTGATTTTGTAGTGAGGCATGAGAGGTAAGGTTCATGGCATTAAAAATCGTACAAAATTCCCATATTGCTCAGACCTGAAAGTTTTCAGTCAGAGTGAGACACTAATATGCCATAATTGTTATTTCAATAATTTCTTAGAACTTCTGCCAGTTAATGAGACAAAATGGCTGAGTTTATTTACTGAGAGACTTCCAAATCTGCCTCAAAGACAACAAAATATGGGAGGTAAAGTAAATAAAGCTAACCATGCCAGTTTATTTAGCTGCTCAAGTTAAAATAATTAATAATCAGGAGATCTTTGAACCATGAATTTGCTGAACAATGGTTGAAGAACACTGCTGTAAAAGTTTTTGGTAATGCATGTTATTTAACAATTCTATCTTATTTGGGAAACTCCAGGTCAGAGCAATCTGGAAATAGTGTAAGTTTTTATAATGTCATGGACCTTAACAATAACACCAAATGTCAAAATCAATTATCAGTGATTGACATTAAGAACTAATGCATCCTCTGCAAATTGCTCACTGTTGATCCAAATTGACCAATGTAAGCACATCAGTAACAGAGCAACTGGGGTAATCATCACATTTTATGTACAGTGAACTCTCCTTGTGATGACATTCACTACAATGGAATATCATGGTTCCATCAGTAAATTTATGAGCAATAAAATTTAAATTTAATTTAAAATTAAAATTTGTCTTTAAAAATGAATATTCAGCTTCTGATTCCCAGAGCAATTTCATGGTAATAAACATGCAGATAGGAAGCAATAATGATTGATGGCTTTTAATAGGTATATTTAAACTATATCAAACATTCTGGTCCGTAAAATGTCTTCGGTTGTAAGTTCTTACCTATTTTCTTATAGTCAACCCTGTATCCCTGTATGTAGGAATCCCCATTCAACATTGGTCCCTCCCACATGAGGAACACTTGTTTGCAAGAAATATGGGTCACAATGGGGCGACCTGGGGCAATGGGCACATCTGAAAATTAAAAGATGAAATTAAAAGAATTTTTTGAAACAATATTCAATCCATATCCCTTTTTCCATCAGTTTAGTTACACTTCTATTAAAAAGTCACACAACATATTTCTTCCACAAACTGCTTTGAAAGTATCAATATAAAAATGCAGACCTACAGAAAACATCAAATTGTAAATAGGAAATTCACTGCCATTTGTGAGCATCACATTTCTTAGTATTTGATATCTTTGCAAAAAAAGAATGACTATGACACATGTACTGAAGGTAGATTAATGAAATTGGCTTTCTATGGGGTACTTTGTTTACATTATTTCAAAGAAGTTATCATCCCATGGCTGAAAAGCATATGGCAACTTTTTGGATCTGCAGTAAAAATCAAAATCTGTCTTTTATTAAAAAATTTAAGTATGCCAGCCTTTTATGAACAACATATTTAAACCCACTGTCTGTATTTCATATACACACACACACATACACACATACATATGACATCTATATAAAAGGCACCTGTGAACAAATGACAAAATTGTAATGTCCCATGCAAAAGGAATGTCTTTTATAGAAACAAATGATCAAAGCATTGCTTTAAACATTTGCCTTGACAAAAAGGTTTAAAATGTTGAACAACCACAGAATTAATTGTCTCAGCTTCATATTGATTCATCCCAGATATGAGGTAAATCCAACAAGGGTTCAGGAAATATAACAAATGAAAAAACTGTACCAAAATATTAACCCCATTTTATATTGCTGAATTTGACCCCAAGGTCAAAGGGGCAAGCATACATGTACCCAATTAATTGTCTTGGGGTCATAATGATTTATACCATGTATGCAGAAAATCCACCCAGTAGTAAAAGAAAATACAAACAACTTAAAAACCTTTCAAGAAAATTCTTAACACAAATTCTCCTGATTATGACCTCTACCATAATTATGACCTTCACCATGATTGTGGCCTTTACAATCATTGTGACTCTGACCCAATGGGCATTCATATCACCAAACAAACTGACTTTAATTCATAAGGATTCATATCATGTATGAACAAAATCCATTAAGGGGTTTAAGTTAAACCAAAGTCTTAATTCAAATGTTCTATGACTGTTACCATAACTCTGTGGTCAGTGGGGCAAACATGCATTTCTTCAAATAATTTATCATAAATTTGTAGTGATTCATCACAAGTATGAAGAAAAAAATTCAAGGGATTTTGGAAATATAAGCAAATGAAAAAACTTTAACCAAAACTTTAATGTAAATTTTATATAATATTGACCTTGACCCAAAGATCAGAGTAAATGAGCATAAAGTAGAATGAAGCACCTTAGCTTTATAATGAATAATGCCTAGTATGACGAGATTCTATCAAAAAAAGGTTTAAATAACATTTGAAAAAACATTAACCAAAACCCTTATGCAAATTTTGTATGAGTGACCTTTACCCAAAGATCATTAAGAGGAAACATGTATGCTGTAGAACAAGGCATCTTAGCTTTATAATGAACAATGCCTAGTATGGTGAGAATCTATAAAAATAATATTTGAAAATGAAAAAAAAAAAACAATTACAAAAACCTTAATCCAAAGTCTCAACAATGCCTAGTATGATGAGAATCTATGAAAATAATAATTGAAAATGAAAAAAAAAACAATTACAAAACCTTAATCCAAAGTCTCAACAATGCCTAGTATGATGAGAATCTATGAAAATAATAATTGAAAAAGAAAAAAAAAAAGCAATTACAAAAACCTTAATCCAAAGTCCCATTGACTGAGACCTTGAACCCTAGGTGAAAGGGCAAGTAAGCATGTCCTAGAATGAATAGATTCTATTGTATAAACTATTATGAAGATCTATGCCAATCAAAAACTTAGCTGAAGTCTTAATAATCTGTTGACACCACTGCTGCTGCCTCCATTGGAAAAGCCACTGCAAAGGTTTGCATTCCATTAATCTAAGTTTGACAATTACAGCTTTTAACACCCCTGTTACAATATCTCTATTATACCTCCTGCAATGAGTCGAGACAGACAAGACATCCTGCCATCTTGATTTCTAGCCACGCACTTGTACACGGCAGCATCATAAGGTTTGGCATTAAGTATGGTCAAGGTTGCCATTCCATTTTCTGAGTAAACCATCTGGATACGGCTACTCTCTGCCAAGAGTTGATCATCACGATACCATGTGACTGTTACCGGGGAACTGCTGATCACATGACAGGTCAAGGTTAGGTCATCACCAGGTTTGTAGGCAATGTCATGAAGTTTTGTGCGGAACATCAGTGGATACTCTACTAAAATGGTGTAAGGATACATGTATTTGTAATTTTCTGAGAAAAACTAAAAACATTGTTTTGTCCATTTATATACTGTTTTCTGTTTTAATTTATTGTGGAGTTTTATCTTCTTCTCACATGAAAATGAAAATATGGATTCCCTATCAGCTAGGTAAATTCTAATGTGACATTTATTATCACTACTAAATCAAATATACACCATATAGTGTGATATGTAATTCCTTTACGATCATGTCAATGAAATAACATGATGAAAGGGTAATTCCTTTAATGTCATGTCAATAAAATAACATGACAAAAGGGCAATTCCTTTACCATCATGTCACTGAAATAACATGACATAAAGGGTAAAAAAAGCCTCAGTAAACAGACCAAAAATTACATGTGTATATTACTCAAAGATCTAAGACAAAACTTTTGAAACAAGAGTCCCTTTACAGGACTGGCACTCTACTGGCTAAAAGAAATCTGAAAGAATTTCCAACAGGTCTATTCTTCCCTTCTTATATCAATTTTATTTACTTTGCTTTGATATTCTTGAGAAACTCCAATATGCCACATTTGGTAACAAAATTCATGACCTTTGACAACTGAACCTCATGTCATGGATAGCATATCAATGAATTCATCTCAGACACTGTCAACATTTTCCCACATGCTTAATTTGATTACATCCATCATTAATATTTAGGGGCAAAAGCAAGATACCAAACTGGCATTATTCGATGTAATCTTTGGGTGAATTCACAGACTGAGTTTGATAAAAGATTTCATTCATATTTGTAAGTGTAGGTATGCTGAGACAGATAAACATGATGAATCCGACCATTAACCATGAAATCAATGTCAGATAGCTGGCGAACAATTCTTTATTGAAAAACAATGAAACACATACCGGTAGTCAGGGCAAAAATCATTTGCAAATATACAAGTCACTGTGTACATAAACCTTTAACTTGATCCCATGGTCAAGCAGGTCTGGTCTGTAAATGACACCAACATGTTGGTGGTCAAATTGGCACTATTTTCATTCAGTACAAATTACATTGTCCAAGAGGTGTTTTAGTGATAAGCCTTTGCCAACACCACCATTCTTTCAAAAGGAATACAATAAAAAGATTTTAGATGGCCAGCAAGGATGCCATGTTGGAGATCAGATCAATAACATTGTCATTCTGGACTTGCTACATACTGTTACAGTATTTTAGTGAAAAGCCCATTATTCTTTCAGGAGATGTTGCCATAACTTAGAATATTTTAAGATGGCTATCAAAGCAGCCATTTTGGAGGTAAGATTGGCATCATTTAATAAAGAACCAGCAATATATTACAATAAGAATTTTAGTGAAAACTCCATGCCAGTATGATCATCTGTCCAGGAGGATTAGACATAAAAAGATATTCATGATAATCACCATGGCAACCTTATTGGGAGTTCATATCAGGACAAATTTCATTCAGGAACAACTACATATCATAAGAAGTCGTTTTAGTGAAAACCCTATGTCAATATTCCCATCCATTCTGGAAAAGTGGTAAAAACTAAATTCTCAAGATCTCAGCCATGTTGGACTTCAGACTGGTACCATTTCAATTCAAGGTCAGCTACTTGTCATAAAGTGGATGCAGGTGTGAGAATAGAGCAGGTGATCACAATTTATTGCTCTACTGGTCGAAATGAAAATGGTGCCTCTTGAATAAATAATATGGCTGCAATGATACCATTGATGAGAAGTAATGATAACAAGATTTTCATCCTGGCCATAATTGCAGCCATATTAGTTATTCCAGATGCATCATTTCATTAGGACCATTTAGACCTAAAGATGAATCTGCATGCCAGATTTTATGACTTTTCTCCAAGTGGCTTAGAAGTAGTGGCAATAACAAAAAGCTAAAATCAGAAAATTGGTGACTGATGATGGACAATGGCCTATTACATAAGTTCTTTTGGTCTTCGAGCAGCAAACATTTTTTCACCTGTGTTATTCTCACACCTGCATCCACGTGCTGGATGAATTATTTTCAAAAATTCACCAGTATACATTCGGTATTTAGAATTAGCTATCAGAAACTGCTGTTGTTTGGGCCAGCAACTGTTGCAACATATAGCAAAATTCTGACCTGAATCTGCTCATTCTAATTCATCAGGCTTATCACAATTTTGAACACTGGATACATTGCTGTCTCTTTTACCCACCCCAAATTACCTATCACCTGATCTTGTGAAACACTCCCTCTAAACAGTTTCCTCCTCTGTTCAGACATTGACATCCATTCTTCCTCAGGAGAGCTTTCCATCTCCACATCTGTCACCAGTTGTCTCTCTTTCAAAGTCCGCCACCTTATTTTCTCATCCTCTTCCAGTCCTGCCAGTGCGTTCATTCCATCATCTCCTTGGATCCTGCGATAAGACCGGATCCTGACCACAAACTCTGGATCATGCAGAGGGAAGAGTTCCACATCTGGACCTTCCTGATACCTAGAATGCCAGTTGTACCATGACTCCTCATCCAAGAATTCTCCATATTCCTCCGAATCAGGGAAAATTATCTCCCCTGTCGCATCATCAATGGCAGGTTCCATAGATGGTGCTTTTTCATCAAGCAGCTTACACAGACTCTTCAACTTTGCTGTTGTTCTCACAGCATCAAGTTCTCTCTGGAAATTGCATCAATATTTAGTTTCTGTTAGTTCACACAAAAATACTATTCTCATGCATTTGTGTGTATTCAGGTCAAATATTTGCAAAAAAGCAGTTGTAGCCATTGCTAGTGGCAAGAGAATAAAGTTAAATTGATTATTCCATGCTCAACGAATGATAAACTGAAATTATTTTTTTACTATTTAATAAAGTTGTAATTATAGAAACATGAAAGAAACAGACTGTCAGTTCTCATTTAATAATCTTCTACTGATCTAACTATAACTTTATACAGCATTATAAATGAAAATGATTTACTGACACAAGACAAGTGCTGAGGTTATTAGAGTAATTAAGCACCTTGTTGATAATAGTCACACAATAGTAATCAAGCTGGGTAGATCCAATGGTAGGATTGGAACATGCACCCTTCTGATTGCAACTGTAAAACATATATACCCACACTGTCCCATTACAAAACAAAAATCTTAAATCCAACATGTTTAAAATGTTATGAAACATTTTTTAATTGCTATAATGGCATCTTATTTTATTCAGTTCATTTACATATGCATATAAATATATCTACCCAATTTCACTTAACCATCTCAAGTCTAAAAATAATACAAAATGTGTAAATGATTGAAAAATTGCTAAACTGGCTTCATAATTAATCAGGTCATTTGTATCTACAAATTAGCCTATCAAATGTCATTAGTCTATCTCAAGTAGATCCTGCCTTAATGTGCTAACAAGTTTTTTGTGGAGGAGTCTGAGACAACAAATTCAAAAATGCATAACAAAAGATGAAAATCTTATCTGGTCATCTACATGTAGGTATAAATAGGGTAGCAAAATTTTATTTGCCTAAATTTAATTGTTTTCATGCAATGTTGCAAATAAGTTTCTCATAAGACAGACATATAGATGGATATATGAGTGGATATGACCAATATCAAGAACCCTGTTCCAGCAAGCACTGACGGCATACAATGAAACCAAGTTTATCATCAACTGTACATTGGTCTCCCATCCTGAGAAGCCACCTCTAAAGACAGCCTACCCCATGATTTGAGTACTCCCTCACTCCCTCCACTTTCCCTCTGCTAATCACCAAAACAGTACATTTTCACCATTTTGTTGTCCATTAGAAGAAACCACTCCTTGTATAAGGCCACTTTCTCACTACAGGACTGGCTTTATAACAAGAAGACCAATTGTATTTCATTTTAAATCTTAACATAGAAGGCAATACAATACCTTAAGTTTATCACTTGCTTGGAAGTTCTTGAGTTTGGTAAGCTCCAGCTTCAACCCTTGGCTCTTCTCTCCAGCAATCCAGGGATGGTTCAGACAGTCCTGTATGGACATCCTCTCACTACAATCACACAAAGGCACTGAATGAGATATCTGGTAACCACACTCAAGGACATCCTCCCACTACAATCACACAAAGACGCTGAATGAGATATCTGGTAACCACACTCGAGGACATCCTCCCACTACAATCACACAAAGATGCTGAATGAGATACCTGGTAACCACACTCAAGGACATCCTCTTACTACAATCACACAAAGGCACTGAATGAGATATCTGGTAACCACACTCAAGGACATCCTCCCACTACAATCACACAAAGGCACTGAATGAGATATCTGGTAACCACACTCAAGGACATCCTCCCACTACAATCACACAAAGACGCTGAATGAGATATCTGGTAACCACACTCAAGGACATCCTCCCACTACAATCACACAAAGATGCTGAATGAGATACCTGGTAACCACACTCAAGGACATCCTCCCACTACAATCACACAAAGATGCTGAATGAGATACCTGGTAACCACACTCAAGGACATCCTCCCACTACAATCACACAAAGGCACTGAATGAGATACCTGGTAACCACACTCAAGGACATCCTCCCACTACAATCACACAAAGACGCTGAATGAGATACCTGGTAACCACACTCAAGGACATCCTCCCACTACAATCACACAAAGGCACTGAATGAGATACCTAGTAACCACACTAAAGGACATCCTCCCATTACAATCACACAAAGCCACCAAATGAGATACCTAGTAACCACCCAAATGGACATCCTCCCACTATAATCACACAAATGCACTGAATTAGATACCTGATAACCATCTTAATGGACATAATTTTTTGTCTTGCCATGAGAATGGCAAGGAAAAAATGCAGCACTCCCTCACTATAGGACCTATCATTATAACACTGTTCCTGTTATAAGGTGAGTATTGTCATGGGGATCACATTTCTATTAAGAGGTAATAAAATATGTACCATGCATTTTATTACAAGAGATCTCACTATAAGGAGGTATACTCCTTGACTCCCATGGACAGTGATATAATGAGGAAGTACTCTATGACTTTTCAGATGGTGAAACTACCTGTGGTAGAGTCATCAACCCATGCTCAATCATAAAAAGTGCATAGATAACTAATTTGATTCCTGTAGACCATAATGTTAACTTCTGACCAAATGACTATACTTTCATGTTAAGACTTGAAACATATTTATATTTGATGCATTATTCAAAAGGAAACTTGAAATGATGAAAATTACATGTTGCAATGCTCTTTTTTTGAGAAAAATTCTCTTGTTGTTACCCACCATAAAAATCAGACCTGTTGAGATCTCTCCATTTACATTTAGTAGTATTTGTGTGGTGACAGTACCATATATATTCACTTATAAGATTAGTCCAACTGCAAATTGCACAGACCCATATCTGCCATCGCATAAAGCACCAGCAGATCTGGGTCTGTGCAGTTTGTTAGGAGCAATCAGTACAATAAATGAAATAGACCCTGATCTGCAGGCATGTTATGCTACAGCAGATCTGGATCTTTGTTGTTTGTAGTTTGACTTGCCTTATAAGTGAGCAAATAAGGTTATTAAAATCTAGATAGTTTTAGGTTCAAGCCTACTACTGCATACAATTTACCCATTAACAAACTACTTCCAAAACTTGCATTAAATTTTCCAGTAATTACTTTCAGCCAATTAGCAACCTTCAGTCTTTGAAATACAGTATTTCATATACCAACACACATAGGATGGTTCCATTGTTTATAAATTAATTAATTGCCTGTGACCTAAATCGAAAATTCTCTAATATGTCCTTTACCATTTAGAGTGTCATTGTTTTCAATCGATCATTAATACTGTAGTTTATTTTATTTGACATGTGACTATAATAATCATGACAATAACTGTTAATGTAATCGATTTTTAAGTTTTTTTCCTAACACTGCTAATTCACTTTTACGCAAGGGGGACAACTCACTACAAGGCTGACACATTTCCATGCATTTCATATTTGCTATAAACCATGAGTTTCAATGTCTAACAAGCAATGCTTTATTTTTGAAGAAAATAATACCAATCCCTTAAACCACAAATTTAAGTAGCCATAAAAATTTTAATTTATTAAAAAACATGAATGCTGATAACTATGAAAACAAGTTCACAACCAAGACTCAATGCAATTTTAAGAGGTATACTTTCTAATAACTAATGTATCAGATTATTTCAAATGATGAAAAATAAGACAGAAAACTTGGCTTGATTTGAAACTTAAGAATAGACCTATATGTTAAGTATGATACCTAATACATTGTTACCTCACAATAATCTTCCTCAGTTTAGCACTATCCCTAATATTAAGAACAGACTTAACTTTTGCATTATATTGATTACATTGGTACCTCACTATAACATGCTTCAGTATAGTACTGTAAATCATTAATAGACTTGGCTAACTTGAGCATTATACTGATTATATTGGTACCTCACTATATAGTGCCTCAGTATATCACTATCACTTATTAAACAGACCTGACTTAACTTGAGCATGATACTGATTACATTGGTACCTCACTATAAAGTGCCTCAGTATAGCACTGTCACTAATTAATAGACTTGATTTAAACTGAGCATGATACTGATTATACTGGTACCTCACTTGAAAGTTTCTCAATATAGCAGTCCCTCATTAATAATAGACCTGACTTAAATTGAGCATGATACTGATTACACTGGTACCTCACTATAAAGTGTCTCAATATAGCACTGTCACTGTCCCTCATTAAGAATAGACCTGACTTAACTTGAGCATGATACTTATTATACTGGTACCTCACTATAAAGTGTCTCAGTATAGCACTGTCACTGTCCCTCATTAAGAATAGACCTGACTTAATTTTAGCACTAAACTTACTACATTGGTACATCACTATAACATGCCTTATTACACCACTGTCCATGAATAAGAATACACCTAAGTTAACTTGAGCATTATACTGATTGCATTAGCAAATGACTATAAAATGCCACAGGACAGCACTGTGCCTCATATAATGCACGCATGATGATGGATCCCATTTTTGGGATACATATAGTTTTGATATAACCTATCTCAGTTTAAGATTACTCTCCTTATAACACCTAACACCTGTATAGTTTCCTTATAATATATCACACCTGTATGGTTTCCTTATAATACATTACACCTATATGGTTTCCTTTTAACACATTACACCTGTATAGTTTCCCTATAACACATCACACCTGTATGGTTTCCTTATAACACATTATACCTGTACAGTTTCCTTATAACATATCACACCTGTATGGTTTCCTTAGCACCATTATAGTGAGGGACCATTCTACTCTCAGCTTTATAGTGCTTTTTGTACAATGATTTCATCCAATTTCTTGGGTATTCTTGTTCATGATTTTTGCAAAAAATTAGCATAGTTGGTACTTTGGTTCTTAAATACATGGATTAATAGAGAAGTCGGCTATTGTTTCCTCAGTGGGATAATTGTTCCTTTAAATTCATGGCTGTAGTAACCTCAAAATCCAAGAAAACTGGCACCCCATAAATAATGAGGTAGCATCTTAAAGTCAGTTTACCTGACAGAGACAGAGACAGAGTGAGAGACAGAGACAGAGACAGAGTGAGAGACAGAGACAGAGACAGAGACAGAGTGAGAGACAGAGACAGAGACAGAGTGAGAGACAGAGACAGAGACAGAGTGAGAGACAGAGACAGAGACAGAGTGAGAGACAGAGATAGAGACAGAGACAGAGACAGAGACAGAGTGAGAGACAGAGACAGAGACAGAGACAGAGTGAGAGACAGAGACAGAGACAGAGACAGAGTGAGAGACAGAGACAGAGTGAGAGACAGAGACAGAGACAGAGACAGAGTGAGAGACAGAGACAGAGACAGAGACAGAGACAGAGTGAGAGAGAAATTACCTTGGACCTTTCACAAGCAGTTTGGAAATGAAGTCTTTGGCATCTGATGAGATGTTCTCAAAGTCCTTTTCCTCAAATTTCCACTGACACTCCTTGACTTTTAGCAAAGTGTCCTTATCAGAAATTTGACCAAAGGGAGAAACTCCTGAGAGGCTGTAAATGTAGTACGTACATGAATCTTGAAATAGTGAACTTTGTCCTTTTTTTAAATTATAATAACACTAATAAGAATAAGAGATCCATGTAGGCCTGATCAACTCACCTGGCTAATATTGGTATCTGCCTCATAGCAAACTGAAGGTTTGTATTTTTCTGTTGTATCTTGATCCATTGATCATCATCATTTCAATAAAACTGAAACTGTTATGCCAGGAAGATTTGGTTAAGAATCTATTAAACTGTTTTTGAGAAGGTTTGTTATTTTCTGTCCAAACTTTAGACATCTTTATGCCAGAATGATTTCTGCTAAACTTGATGAAATTCTGTCCAGTGGTTTTGAAAAAAGCCTTGTAAAGGTTGTTTTGTTCTTAGTAACATGACCATATTGAATGGCAGATCAGCATCATGTGTACCAACTTGAAAGTTCTTCATGCAAGGATGTTTTCAGTAGTCTGCCCAAACTGTAATGAGAACTTTCTGAGAAGAAAGCATTCCAGGTATTTTTAAACTGTAATGATGGCAACCACACTGGATGGGAATCATTTGTAAAAATTATACAAGACCTTCTTGTCAGAATGTTTTCTGTGGAATTAAATTCTATTGACCACTTCATGAGAAGAAGCCAAATTTAGAGTAAAAATAAATTAATGTTTTTTCTTCTATAATTGTAACATTGGCCATATCAAATAGCAAATCAGCATATTTTTTTTTAAATTTAAGGGTCATTATGCCAGTGTGCTTTTTGTTAAATTTGGTTTAATTCTAATAAACATTTCTTTTTTTGCATAAAAATGTTTGAAATTGTTTTTATTTGCATTAACAGCTGCCATATTTGATGTTGAGTGATCCTTGAGAAGTCAATTAAGGGATTCTTATTTTCAGTAACAGCAGCCATATTGGATGGCATATAGGCATCATTTGAGCAGATGTAAAAAAACCTTATGCCAACATACTTTCTTTTCAAATGTCAAAAAATTTATGTTTACCAGTTTTTGAAAAGAAGTCATTTTGATGTTTTCCTATTTTTAATAAATGGCATCTGTATTTGGTGCATCAGCATTGTATGTAAAAATTCTGAAAAGCTTTATGCCTAAATGATTTCTGCCATTTGTTTACAACTGGACAAGTGGTTTATGCAAAGTAAGTAAAAACAGCCCATGCTAATGGAGGACAACAATGAATGGACACATGCCTGATGATGCAACCTAGATGTAAGACCATACCATATGCTCATTTGGCCCTATGGTCAGGTGAGGAAATAATAATAATAATAATAATAACAATAACAGCAATAACTATAATAATAATAATAATAATAATAATAATAATAATAATAATAATAATAATAATAATAATAATAATAACAACAACAACAACAACAAACAACAAACAACATGACCTTATAGTCAGGTGAGGCAATAATAATAATAACAACAATAATTATAATAATAATAACAACAATTATAATAATAATAATAACAACAACAACAACATGGCTTATAGTCAGGTGAGGTAATAATAATAATAATAACAATAATAATGATAATAATAATAACAATAATAATAATAATAACAACAATAATTATAATTATAATAATAATAACAACAATTATAATAATAACAACAACAACAACATGACCTTATAGTCAGGTAAGGCAATAATGATAATAATAATAACAATAATTACAATAATAATAATAATAACAACATGACCTTATAGTCAGGTGAGGCAATAATAATAATAATAACAATAATAACAATAATAATTATAATAATAATAATAACAACAATAACAACATGACCATATAGTCAGGTGAGGCAATAATAATAATAATAATAATAATAATAATAACAATACCAATACCAACATGGCCTTATAGTCAGGTGAGGTTTTAATAATAATAATAATAGCAACAACAAGAACAACATGGCCTTATGGTAAGGTAAGGTAATAATAATAATAATAATAATAATAATAATAATCATAATTATAATAATAACATTAACAACAGATGATGATGATGATGATGATGATGATGATGAAATGATCTGTTTTAAGATGGTAATCCAGGTACATTACAATATCCACATATGGGCTTGGTAGAGTTGTCTCAGTGATCTTCTGTATGTTATAAGAAGTTGTTTTAATAGACTGCAGTTCATATAGAACAATGTTAACCTGTGTAGGTCTTGGACTTTTAAAAGACTGCAGTCCACATAGAACAATGTTGACCTGTGTAGGTCTTGGACTTTTAAAAGACTGCAGTTCACATAGAACAATGTTGACCTGTGTAGGTCTTGGACTTTTAAAAGACTGCAGTTTAAATAGAATAGATTTTTGCAATTTCTCGACTATTTATCTTACACATTTCTGGCTATATCTTTTATTTATATGACCTTTATTAGGATTTAATCTGCATTCAAGTCTTATGTTATTGCTATAATAATTATGTGTTTCAGGGTCTGTACCTGAATTAAGACTTTGACCATCATTATGACCAAACCTGTTCTATATATTTTGAAGAGCTACATTGGATGATGGGCCAAAGTCATTTGGGTTAAATGGTCCACATTTAGAAACAATTTTAACAATTACATGCCAAATTAAAAGCAGACTTTTAGGTATGTTATGTTGACTGTTAATTCTTGCACCTTTCATCCTTATATAATTTTCCTGATACAGTCAGATAAAAATTCATTTAAGTTTAGCACATTTTACCCTAAAAGACTGCCGAACTATTACAAAGGGATGCAACTCATTTCTTCTTATTGGGGAATGCAAGGATTAGTCTATTTGTGCCATACAAAAGATGATGCATGATATGGTGGATGGCAATATCGAGGAAGAGCTTTTCTACTGACTGTATATGCACTGCCAATGTGTAGATAAAAGTCTGTAACTCTGAATGTAGGAGTCAGCATGTATCTTCTAATAGTTTTAAAATAAAACATAAAACTTAATATAGCAAGCACAGATTTTGGGAAACCTGTTTCATTTAAATTCCTTTTTTCCTGGTTATGATTTCTTTATCCATTATGACATGAAAGCCAAAGATGACTGGGCAGGACTCAATTTCACTTACATAAGGCTTAAATTAAGTCTAGACTTAAGGTATCATCTGGTCAATTTTAAATCAAATTTAAAATTTAACCAACCTGACTACTGGTTTCTAACTTAAATTTAAGTCTACTTAAGTTCTACTGGTGAAATTCAGGACTGGTGTTGTCAGATAAGCTATCTTTCCAAGAAGTCATATTGTTACAGTCCAACTTACAGAATGTACGTGAGTACACCGACACTCCACGCATCTGATGCTGGGGACACAGGCTCATTCTTCACCTGTTCAGGTGATGTAAACTCAGGTGTACCATAATTCAGGTAAACTGACATGTCCTGTCTCTGCCATCTTGACAATCCAAAGTCAATTAATTTTATTTCTGCTAAAGTCTTGTTGGTCATCATGATGTTGGATGGCTGTAAATTATTTGAATAAAAATCATGTTAATATATAAGAAATCAGACTTTTAATAAAATTTTGCATCTGAATCAATAACATAAAACATTAAAATTTAGTAAATTACATTTCAGATATGAGTTTCGGTACCTGCTCCCTGCCCATTTCAACTATGAGTTCATTTATTACCATTATTTATTTATTTATTTATTTATTATTTATTTAATTGATTGCTTAATTGATTGACTGACTGGACTGATTAATTATTAATTAATTATTTCTCATTTCAGAATTCCATAGCTTCCTGGAAGCTTTGTCAGCAAAGTTTTAAAAAAAATCCTTGTAAATACAGTATAAATTTTTGTTGAATAAAGTAAATAAAATTTAAAAAATTTAAAATTTGAAATAAACAATCTGTACAGGTCTACTGCCAGATATGTTTTTCATTTCTAAGTAGGTTATGATTGCTGTCTTACTGAGAAACAAAACTGGAACTGACAATAAAACAAAGATGAAAAGAGACTAATAACCACTTGCCAATGTTTCAATCTTCAAGTATTACTTTCACTAGTTAGAAAATTATATATGTCAGTCAAGTGTGGTTTCAAAATACTCTTACAAGCTTGAAATTTACAAATTTCAGGTTAATGCATATATCATAAGAGACAGACAAATGAGCAGTGTGAGGTTGCATTCTAGAGAGGTAAACTGCATGAAAAATAGAATTCAGCATAGAGAGATCTATGACCAAGCCCATGTTATTTCAGGGAATGTATTATACTGAGGTGCTTTATAGTGAGAGATTACTGTATGCATATACATATAATACAATAAATGAATTCACAGTACAGTGGTCCCTCACTATAATGGAGTTCTGGGGAGATAATAAAGTGCACAATGACGCAGGCAATGTTTCCTACTATGGGATAAATTACATGAAAATAAAATTCAGGCAGCATAATGAGATCTATGACCATGACTGTGTTATATCACACACTGTGTCATACTGAAGTGTTTTATAGCAAGGGTTAACTATATACATATAATAAACAGATTCACTGGTAAGTAGTCCCTTACTATAATGGTGTTCAGGAGAGATATTAAAGTATGCAGTGATATAGGGGAGTTTGTCTTATAAAGGTAAATTGCATGGAAAAATAGAATTCAGACAGAATAGAAGTATCTATGACCAAGCCCATGCTATTTCAATGTTTTATACTGAGTAACCCCTTTATTCTGTTCAAATGTGTCTTTAAAAATAAATGGTTGGTGTTTAATAGCACATTAAGACATAATGGTTTGATCATACCAAAGCAATTCACATGAATTGCCTTGTCCAGGGATGCATTACCATAGCTAACCTGACCTGATATTGAAAGGACTCAAACCTGCACCTATCTGGCATGGTAACCACTGTGCCACCATGAGTCCCTCTTCAAACATGGACAAGACAAAGTCAGTTAATTTGGGAAGATTTTTATATGATTGCAAAATCACCAAAATGTGTTGTTAAAAAAAGTAAAAAACTAAATCTGTGTAATATGTTTTAAAGACCAAATATGTTGTAATGCTTCTCTCTACAAACTGTCTGATATGTTCTACAACTGTACAATTCTATTAATTAGCTGATAATTAATACTTAAAATTTTAACACACACTGCCTCAAATTAAGCTCTCATGTCTCGAGTGACATCATATCATGTAACAAGAAGCAAACTATATGTAAACTTTCTAATAACCATGTGATCAAATCAGTACTAGGTGCACACAGAAATTGTTTATTTTCATGACAGAAAGTACACTATTAGCTTGCTTACCTTGATATCCAGGTGTAGCACGTTCTGTCTATGAAGGTCCTGCAATGTTTCTAACACCTGTTTCACTACTGCAGCTGCCTCACTCTCTGTCCATCGATCATTGGTAATGATCCAATCTAAAAGGTCATCTCCTTGGAGACTATATGGAGGTCAAGTTCAAATGGATGATCTTGATTAGTTTGTCACATGCAGTCTGTACCACATGCATTCATGCAAACTTGAAAAGGAATTCTTAAAAATGTAAATCTCTGAATTGTGTGTTATCATACTAAAAATAACAAGGAATTTCATTGAATGAAGAAAACATTGGAAAAACAGGGTTTGTTTTCAAAATATTTACTATACTTGAAGAAATACCTATTGCTTTATAACTTCAATTCAACATATTTTGTTGGGTAGAAAAAATAGATTTTCACTCAAGGATGGCTTAATGAAGAGTACCAGAATTCTATCAGAATTAAAGTTTTTTGTGACATTATGAAAAAGATGGATTTTGTGTGAGGCATTAAAGATGGATTTTGTGTGAGACATTTAAAAAAAAATGGGTATTTGTGTGAGACATTAAAAATCGATGGGTAGTTTTGTGAGACATTATAAAAGAGATGGGTTTTTTCTGTTTATTAATAAAAAAGATGGGTTTAGTGTGAGACATATAATAAGATGGCTATTTTCGTGAGACATTATAAAAAAGATGGATTTTTTGTGAGATATTATAAAAAAGATTGGTTTAGTGTGAGACATATAAAAAGATGGCTATTTTTGTGAGACATTATAAAAAAGATGGATTTTTTGTGACACATTATAAAAAAGATGAGTATTCAGGTGAGACATTTTTAAAAAGATGGGTTTTTTGTGAGACATTATAAAAAAGATGGGTTAGAAGGAAAAACTCATTTTGATTTCCCTTCCAATATAAAAAATTGATGAAATTTAATCTCCAAACTTACTTTCGTATGTATGCATATCTTGCAGACAATTGCTGATGAACACAAATGTTGTGACTTAAAACTCTTATGCGAATGTGTTACATAACTGACAACACAAATTTATTTTATGGTTTTTTTCTTCAGAAATTTGTATAACTCAGTTTTAGCAATGGAGCCCATAAAGAAACTAGCATTGCTAGCCAGATGATAATGAAAGGATCTCAGAGTACCTTGAAAAAACAAAAATTGCAAGAGAACAAGGAGAATCAAATTGCAAGAGAACAAGGAGAATCAAATTGCAAGAGAACAAGGAGAATCGTAAAGTCTTAAAACACATGTTCTTGATCTGGAATACTACCAGTTTTTAATTTATTATTTACCCTAAAAGAAGGTTGCTCTCATCCCTGTTACCTTCACATTAAACCTTGTTATCCAAGGATAATGCAATTATAAAAACAAAAGTCAGTTACTTCCCTATCAGATATATAATTTGTTAATGTTTGTCAACTCATTATGCATGTGACAGCCCAGAAAGTCCAAGTCAGGAGATTTACAAAATTAGATTGCATTTCAAATTAAGAAGATTTTCATCAACCAAATTCTTAACAAGTGAATAGACAAAAATACAATAACGCTCATAAAACAAAAACTGTCTCACTTATATTTAAATCTGCTTAGGTAACAACAACCAAATAGGAACATAATTAAAGAGCTTAATAAAATTATGACTATTTCCAATGCATATTAAAGCATGTAATAAAATTAAGACTGTTGCCCATGCACACTAAAGAGCATAATAACATTATGACTGCTGCCACGCATATAAAAGCACATAATATCATGACACTTTTATTAAATTAATAACACACGCCAGTTAGCTGCAACATTACAAGGGAGCATGATCACATTTCCGTTATTCCCATTCAAAGTATAGTTTACTACAACTTTGAGGGTGACAGGACATTGTAACTGTCCATTAAAGCATTACAGGTGGTATTTTGTTTTGGTTCTCCCTTCCCAACTCAATTTTTATTAATGGGTCAGAGCATACAAGTTTCTCTTTTTTTTTTTGTCTTTTTCTTTTTCTTTTGTTTTGGATTTCCAGAATCTGAAAAATATGTTTTTTTGTGGATGACTGCATGCTGGTCTATATCTAAAGAATTAAAACTGAAAACTGACGTGGTGTCTGATACAAATGCATGGTTAAATGCTTAAATAGAAGAAAAATCCGTTATTGCCATATATACGAATTAATACATTAGATCTAACTGCATGCAACATAGAGCTAAATCTGCCAATACATTATGTACCAACAAATCTATGTCTTTTCAATTTGTTAGAATTAATCAGTAGAAACAGGCCACACGGACCCTGATCTGCCTATGCATTATGTGATGCCAGACCAGGGTCTGTCATGTTTGCAGTTGGATTTGACTTGTATATATGCAAATATATACAGTAACTAGTGAATAATTTTTTTTATATTAAATTTGCCCTACACTGCAAGTTGATGGGACAAAATGAAGATATTGCCAGACGTGAAGCTAGACAACAATGATATACAAATGCATTGACTGAGAGTAATACAAGTATTACGTATTGTTTTCTTTTTCTAAAACAGTGATGCATCAGATCAAAAATTTATGTCCAATATGCTACACATTACATAGTTTCTCTTCAACCATGATGTGATTCCTGTCTTCTAGATTTGTTTTAAAGTATTTAAAAGGCATCCCATTACCATTGTGTCCTGCACCCAATTTGTCAGAATAGTCAAAATCACTGAGGCACTTTAAATTAATTTCTTACCTACACTATACAGTAATCCCCTTCTTATACGGTCACCCCTTCTGCACCAGGAAAGTGGCCATATAAGAGAGATGGCCTTTCCAGAGGGGGAATAAATTTTTTGTGAGAAGTATATGTAATGTACGCAGTAAGAAAGCTACTTTCTTCAAAGCATTTAATATCTAAAAGTAACATTAATTATTGAAAGGTTCTTCTTGTTATAATAATAGACTTATTTCAACTGAATATGCATTAATAGTTCTTATTCTTGGCATAAGCGTGATATGCGAGCGGGTGTTGTTGTCATGCACATTGCAAAACCATTTAAAAACGTCATTTTAAATATTGGTACATACATAATTCTCTTTCTATTTGCTCCATTTTCCCACTGCTGCTGAATAACCTCCTTTTTCGGTTACGATGTTGTTTATTCGAGTCTTTTCAACATAAAATTGTTTTATTCGAGTCTTTTCTACCTAAAATCGTTTGGCAAGTTCCCCCTCCCCACCTCACCCAATGTCGTCGAGTAGAATAACTGACTTTTTTCTAAAATAATCATCTCCATTTATGTGATGACATGTTAATGTTTGGTAATGATTTATTTGGATGTTGCTAACTGTATGCGATTTAATTATGCAGACAAAACTTTTGCAGAGCGAACTTAATGCCTTCTTCGTAAAAGAATGTGTTGTCACATGATTTTTCGGTCTTTGTCTGGTACACTATTTTGTTCAAGGCTAATTTCTCTGTGTGTGTGTCTGCAAAAATCTATTTTTAGACTATGCTGACCCTGTTATGATACTGACAATTACGTCCGGTTTTAATCATCGGTGTTGCCAAGTACAAGACTGATAAAACAACTTTTCTGCATTTAAACAAAATGCCATGTGTTTTTTAAAGGCAGCAATCTTGTCACAGGATTCATTAGTCGCAGTCTGGTACCCTATTTGTGTTTACATTTCTTTACACTGAGAGAAGCCAAAACGGCTTCGATATGTACGCAGATTTGATCTGAACAATAACACCTAGCGGCCGTTAGGATTTGTAATCTTGATAATTATTGTCAGTAGTTATAGCCACTAATTATGAAAGTGAACAAGCTCAACATCTTACTAAGGGAAGCCATAAAGGCTATCAAACCATTTTCCCGCTGACTTGTGTATTGTACATCAATACCGCCACTTCTCAGCTGTTACTACTGTTCAATAATTGTAATCTTAACAATTGTCAGAGCGACTAAACCGGACATCTCATGATAACACAGCAGTAATGCTAATTGGATTACATGTACTTACCTTTTTGTATGGATTAAAATTTGAGTCTTTCTCGGCTTTATGGAATAAATGTGGCTTCTCATGAGGTGTAAATGATATAATATTAACCTTAGTGGTACATGTACTTTAGTCAACACTTCTTTAAGTAACGAAAACCTGACATCGGGAAACAGAAATCTGATTATTTAATACACGTTATGAATAAAATTGGTTCTGGATACATATTACAAAATAAAATGCGGCCGCTTGTGAGGGGTAAATTTTATATTTTTGCACTAATATGCTGGCCGCTGGTCGCGTTAGCCGGATGGCCTTTCATGAGGGGTACTTTTGAACACAAATTCGTCGGTGCCATCGGATTCTGGCCATAAGGAGCGGGTGGCCGCTGGTCAGGGGGGCCGTTCAAGAGGGGGACTACTGTATATGCAACCTGGAAGTGTAAAGTTTGTCAAACCATATATATATATATATATATATATATATATATATATATAAAACAATAACCAAGAGAATAGAGATTTGAATTACTGGTTCAAGAACGGTGTATAAAGTGTATAAAGTAGTACCTGATTTTTTTAGAGAGAGTGTATACAGCCTTATAACTGACTACATGACACATATAATTTCAATATCATTAAATGAAAATGGATCCATGATCATGTCCACCTTATAACAGGAACTGCATTATAATGAGTGACCTTATAATGAGGCAGTGCTGTAGCACTGAACTTGGAAATTTTGTATCATATTTTTGGTAGCGTTTTATCAGGCAGAAGTTTTCATATACTCAGATGAGAGGCAGGAGGCATCACTGTTAATGAAAAATACTATTCTAGCTACCACTTGTCATACAAAAAAGCATACCAAGAAGAACAATACAGTGCAGAACAAACTGTTCCTCTATACATGCAAGTTGATCACATGACTTCTGTCACCAAGGATACAGGTCAGAGACAAGGACCAATCGTCTTTCAGTTTCATATGCATCATGCAGATGAAGACCATGTTTGTGCATGACAATTTTCTGGCACTCAAACTCATTTTGGAAGAAATCCTTTTGGGCCTCATTACGAACATAGATAAATTTGGCAGCATATTCTTTTCCTGTGACCTTATCTATGACTCGTCTCACAACACCATGTCTTCCTCTGTATAAAAAATAATACAAAATTATTTTTCTTTACTTTTGATTTTGTCCCTTTTGTATAAAAACACAATGGATGTAAAAGTGGTCATTTTGAACTGCCCTCAAGGTCAAGGTCATTATTACATCATAACAGTCTTACCGACATCACAACAATCTAATGACATGTCTTCAAAAATGAACAACATAAATAATCATTTGAAGCAAAGCTATTGAAACTGCAATTTTTTTCCAATTAAAAGTTACAGGAATAAAATTTAAAAATTAAAAGTTGTCAAATGATATGTTCAGTGCCTGTCTTTCATTATGAGGATCTATCTTCACATTTAAAACCGATGTTCATCCACCAAAAATATAACAATTAGGAAAGTATCACTACAGTTACCAGAGAATCTCTTTATGAGCCAGCTCGCATGCTCAGATGTTTTGTTTCATCATTATAATGTGTTTCTTGAAGGCCATAAAACAATGCTATAATGAGGTATTTTATAGGGATGAAACAGGATTTGCCATGTACAACATTTGGCAGAACACACAGAAACAGCCTTACACAATAAAGCCATTAAAAAAACAACCTACAAGCATGTACGTGTTACAAGTTCATAGTAATAACCGAGTTACCTTCCAATTTCCTCCATGTACATGTTACAAGTTCATAGTAATAACTGAGTTACCTTCCAATTTCCTCCATGTACGTGTTACAAGTTCATAGTAATAACTGAGTTACCTTCCAATTTCCTCCATGTACATGTTACAAGTTCATAGTAATAACTGAGTTACCTTCCAATTTCCTCCATGTACGTGTTACAAGTTCATAGTAATAACTGAGTTACCTTCCAATTTCCTCCATGTACGTGTTACAAGTTCATAGTAATAACTGAGTTACCTTCCAATTTCCTCCAAAACATAGTAATGCTCTTCCACAGGACCATGTTTCATGTTGACGCCTCCAAAAACAGACGTGCCTTCTGAAATATGAAATCAATTTAAAGACCGGAATGTCTGAAAAGTTTTTACAATGCCTTTTGCCAGCAATAATATTGTCAGCCATCCAAACAATGAAATCGGTAACTTCACCAAAATCTGCTTTCTGTTTGCATTTCATCTGCACTTCGTTTGCATTTCCAAAAACAATTCTTATTTGGTGTTTAACTTTTCCATTCATAATTTCCTCTTAGCTTCATCTGTTTGGAATGAACTGGACAGGCTTTTGCCAAAGCTGAATACATGTATTCTGGTTTTAAGTGTTAAAGGGAGAGAACTACTGCTTCTGTATTGTAGCATACATTAACAAAAAAAAAGAGAAAAATGCATTAAAAAAGTAAAGAAATCATTGAATTTGCAATGAATAAAGATAAAACATCACCTTCTATAAATGTAAAAATATACTTGTTAACTATCTAAATGCATTCATCATTTTGTTTGTGTTTATTCTGCAATGAATTCATTTTGAAGTCCATTTGCATTCATTCTTCATTCACTCTGCATTCATTTTTTTTTTTTGCTTAACTCAAAATTACTTATTTCAGGGTTTGTACCTATCAAAGTCAAGCTGAGACAGTAACAGTCAAAGCTGCAAATTTGTCAGGAAACCAGAAACTAAATGATGTTAAGCAAATAAAGATTCCCTGTATGGAAGTTCTGAAGGTCAATGAGAAACAAAATTTGTGATCAGTGAAGAAAATAGGTGAATTTGCAATGATAACTGTACATGTAATTCATGTCTAGATTTAAGCAGCCATTATTATAACAGTGATAGTTTCTAGTAACAAAATTCAGTTACACCTATTACTGACTCCCATTCCATTGCAAATTACAAACCCTGCACAAACATTTAATTCTTTATCATATAAATTCCTGCACTCTCCAGACCAAAATGGTATTTGTGATCATGCAAATATTACACCAAATGATGAATTTAACTTTGATATGACTCATTTTAGCATTATCACAGGAGAAAAAGAAACAAAAGAAGAAATATTAACCTTCGACAGTGATTCGAACTGAACACTCTGCCTTTCCAGCCTCATTTTCTGCGACACAGGTGTAGATTCCATTGTCTTTAGCAATGGCATTTGTAATTGTGATTGACCAATGATCTGGAGTCTCATGTATCACTTTCACACGGGCTGATTCAGAAAGAGGTAACCAATCCTTTAACCATTTGACATGGGGTTTTGGAATACCATCAACTCTACATTCAAGAGTTCCGCTTTCACGACTGATGATGACAAGATCCTTTGGTGGCTCCAATATTGTGGGAGGATCTAAATCAAGTGAGATAAATTATACTTATAAAATCCTACTGGATATGAGTGAAATTTTCTAGTATGCGGCCAAGCGGTCTTGAAATTGTAAACATAGTAGACATTGGCCAAATTGTCAAAATGCAAAAGGAGTTGGCCATAAATGTGGATCAGTAGGATGTTTTCTGTTGAAATTTCTTGCAATGTTGTTAATGGCTTATGTTATGAAAACAACAGTATGAAAATGTTTTCTAGATTTTTTTCATCTTCATCCATATTTGATTGCAGATAGAATCAGATTACTTAACACATTTGCGTCCAAGTTTGTCAAAATCTGTTAAGGCGTTGGTTTGGAGATTTTTTTTAATAAATGTTTTAAAATTTTATATTTTTTAAAAGTTGTTCAACTTTAATTGATGGATTGTCATCTTTCATAAAAATTTGAAATCTCTCTATGACATATAAGACTGTCTCAAATTTTGTCAAATTCAGTTGAGAGGTTTCTGCCAACAAGTCCTTTAAATGTTTTTCTAAATTTAGTAGAGGTGGACCTATTTGATGATAGATTGGCATCTATTTTATATCAGTTTAAAAGATATTTATGCCAGAAGATAAGCGTTTTATCAGAATTGGTCAAATTCTCTGTAGCTGTTATAAAGAAAAAGACCTTTAATGGTTGTTCTCTTTTTGGGAATGGCAGCCATATTTGATGGTGGATTGCACAGTTTGTACAGATTTGAAAGATCTTCATTCCAGAATCCTTTCAGCCAAGTGTGATCAAATTCTATTCAATATTTTTGGAGAAGTCATTCAAGGTTTTTTTACTTTCTGGCAGCCATATATGACGGCAGATCTGCATCACTCGTATAAATTGGACAGTCCTCTATGCCAGGATGTTTCCGTCAAATTTGGTGAAAAACTCCACTGAGCATTTTTTTTAGAATACGTCATTTAAATGTTGTGTTAATTATAAAAATTGCGACCAAATTAGATCTTGGATTGGTATCTACTGTAAAAGTTTGAAAGGGCTTCATACCAGGATGCCTTCTGTCAAGTTGCATCAAATTCTATTCAGCATTTCCGAAGAAGTAATTTAAACATTTTGCTACTTTTAGTAATGGCAGACTGACATCGTTTTCATAAATTTGATAGGTCTTCTTAAGAGGATGCTTCTATTTCTATGATGAAATTTTCTGTTCAGTGGTTCTAGAGGAGGAAACATTCAGCAGTTTTTGATATTTTAGCAATAATGGTCAGATTGGCATCCTTTGATGAGATGTCTTCACATCAGGATGCATGGGAGTGCTGTATTGTGAAAAAAGAAATGACTCATTGTTTCATTTATTAGTGGTGTCAATACAATGGACTGTGGTACAGATTTCAAAATCAGTTGATTACCAGTTGAATCTTGCACAGACCATCCTAAGTCAGCTACTATGATGTGTCTCTGAGCAAGGCATTTCAATTCTTAATAAGTTTTAATGTGCTGATGTACCATATAACACTAACATATTAATCAATAAATCAATAATTATCTTCTTTTGAAATCCTGAGTAAAATCAAGAGATGAATTAGCATGTTTTTGTACAGACTATGATTAATAAAAATAGTTCATCTTTTATTAAGAATGATAAAGTTTTAAATTTTATGATAAGCAAAACAATTAATCAGTTAATAAAACTAATAAATGTACGAGTTATTCACATAAAACTGGCTCAAAATAACATTTTATGAGATGCAAGACTAACCTGCCAATCGAAGTTGGAAAATTCTCACATCAACACCCAGATCATTCTTGACAAAACACTTGTACTCTCCAATGGTGTTGTGGGTTGTCGTTTTAATTTCTAGTGTAACAGTGTTGCCTGGGCCAGCCTCAGACTTGTACATGTCTCCAACAAGTTTTTCATCACCACGGAACCAGTCCACAATTGGAAGTGGGTATCCCCTCAACTGAAGAGTAATCTTTGCTGGTTTACCAACCACAAAAAATTGTGTGCTTTTGTCAGGGGTGATAAAACTTGGTGCCAATGCTGAAAGAAAAATATGAAGTTCCGTTTTTATAACATCCTCCAAAGCTTTCACCAAAACAACTAAAATTTCTGCATGATTCATTGTTTTGCATTACCAAGCCAAGTCAGAGGGAATCCGACACACAAATATAGCCATGGCTGTCTGATAAGTCACTGTGATCTACTTTTAGAAAGAATAGAATTGTACTGTAATTCATGTAATATTTGTAGCCTCTAATTTTTGAACATCATCCCTCTACCAAAATCATTTTGGAATAAAAGTATAATTTTTCTTACAGAAATGTCTTGATTTAACCTAGTTCCTTCATAATTTTGTACAAAAAAAGCTGAAATTATAAGATTTATTATTGTAGAAAAAAATATAACCAATGCTGAATTTTTTACCAAAAAGAAGAGATTAAACTCATATAAAAATAAGGTGTTGCCATGTTTTGTTTTCTTTATATTATTTTTAATCTAGCATTTTGACATTTTATATTTCAATGAAAAAGAGAAGTTCAACTATCAAATAGGTTTGAAAAAATGTTGATTTACAATCTAGAAACATCAAATTGTATTGTTTGCAAAGCATCTTTGATCAAAATCTCATCCACAAAACATAAATATTTCTTAACAATGGGTATGGATTTAACCGAGGCCTCAAGTAATGCAACAGAAGATTAAGAAATAAAAGAAATAATCACTATGATTTTCATCATGTCATTTTATTCAAACTGTATAAAAGAACGAGGCTTAGAAGCATCGAGTTTGTGAAAGTTATCAAGTGTGTGATGGCAAACCTAACACTTACGAATCTTTCCATATGAACTGAGGTCTTCACTGCTTCGCCTGGAATAGTCCATCGATGAGCTTCGTCTTTTACTCCAGAAAGTTCCTGACAAACTGTCACGTGACCCAGATCGACTCCGTGGTGTACGAGGTGCTTCATAGTCATCTATCAAAGAAATAAAGATAGAAAGTTAGAGAGAAAGACAGACTAAATCTATCCTAATTATTCAGGCACATAAATTTTAAGTCATACTAAGAATATGACAGTAAAAGAAATGAATGATTGTTGTGACTCTATACATGGATGTACAAAAAAAAGAGACCTATGTGGGCATGAGATTGCTCACCTGGTGACATCTACCTAAGACCCAAATGCAGAATCAGCCGACCAACAAATCTGTGTCATTGTGATGCTTTTTGACATCTAAAGGCTTTGTATTCTTTAGTAATGGCAGCCATACTGGATTTTGAATCAGCATAATTTCTGCAAACTTGAAAAACCTTCGCCCAGGATTTTTCTGTGAAATTTTTTCAACTTCTGTTGACCAGTTTTTGAGAAGTCATTTAAAAGTTTGTTTTTTTATTATAAGTAACATTGGCTATATGGAGTAGTGGCTGAGCATCATTTATGCAAAACTTAAAGGTCTTCATGCCAAGATGTTTCCTGTCACATCTGATCAAATTCTGTTAAGACGATTTTTAGAAGTTATCTGATGCACGGTTTTTTAATGTCAATAATGTGGCCAGATTTAATTGTACAAAGCATCATTTGTATGAACTTGAATGCCATGATGCTTTTGTCAGATTTCATCAAATTCCGTGTGAATCAGCAATGTTACTTAAGCCATTTAAAGGTTTTTCTAATTTTAGGAACAGTAGTCATATTTGACAGCAAATCAGCATGATCTTGTAAACATTAAAAGGCATTCAAGCCAAAATGCATTTTATTAAATCTGGTCAAATTTTGTTCAGTGGTTTGCAAGAAGAAATCATTTAAAGGCCATTCTATCTGTAGGAACATCAACCATACTTGATGGAAGTTGTTTTTGTTGGTTTTTAATTGTCTCAGTTTTGACAAGTCAATATGACATGATGATTTCTGTGAAATATGGCCCAATGCTGCTCATTGTTTTTGAAGTTATTGAAAGTTTTTCTTATTTGGTAACAGTGGCCATATTTTATGGTGAACTGGCATTGTTTTGTATAAACATAAAAGCATTTCATGCCTGAATTTTATCTGCCATATTTGGTTGAAATCTGTTCAGTGGTTTTTGAGAAGTTGAAAATTAGCAGTTGGTGATGGGCAATGCACAACATACAATACATGCAGAACTCATGAATGTAAAAAGAATGTAGCAAGTTTTACTCTGATATCTATCTTGATATTATTGTTATTTTTGAAAAAATTTTTCTAATTATAGTAACAGTAGCCATATTTGGCAACATTTACATGGATTGTAATTCACTTTATTTTGCTGCTAACCATTTCTTTTCCTTTTTGAAAAGAACTATAAGTTCACAACTTGGAGAAAAAACCTGACAATATCGGAAATTAAATTTGCACAAGAATTTTAAGTGTATAACTTTTACCTTTATTCCTGAAGAGTGAAAACGGCAGTGTAGGTTCACTCATGCCAAATTCATTGCATGCCTTTATTCTGAACATATAATCTGTGTCTGAATTCAGATTTCTCACGGTGTAGGAATTTTCTTTCCATCCCTTAACAAGTGTGGTCCATGTGTTACTGGATGGCTCACGCATCTCAATGATGTAAGTCACAGCTGAGCGTTTGACATAAGAGGGTGTACGTGCTGACCCCCAGGTCAATGTCAAACTCCCATCTTTAATATTGGTGGCAAGTGGCTTGGATGATGGCATCCTTGGAGGAACTATAAAACAAAAAGACAGATTCATCTAAATCCCCTGTCCTACCAAAATGTCTGCATTGAAACAGAAGGATTTGTGAAAGATTTTATAGCTAGTAAGTGTTTATAAAGTTTACACTCAACGTGAGTTTAATTTGGGAAAAAAATAATCTAGAAATAAATGTGTGAATGACAGATGGATGGAAGAACAAAAGTATTAAAATGTATTATAATATTAAAATTGAATAAACATAAAGAGTATTTACATCTACAGTGTCAGTATAAAATGTGTACCAAATTTCAAATAGATATCTTAATTGTAAATGGTTTTGGTGTTTTGCTCCTGGAAAGAAAAGTGTCTGATAACAGATGACTGGATATAGGCAGTTGAGCTAAAATCTATATTTTAAAATTCAAGATAATGTGGGAAAATACAGAAAGTTTATTCAGTTGATACCATCCTGCTCTCAAATATTTAGCTATTTTGTAATTATTAAAGTATCAAACTAGCTGACCCCCAGGAGGCAAAAGGGAGCTGTAGTATATATTCCAGTGGATCATCCAGTGACCATTCCAACTGTGGGTGTGAAATATTCAAAGTTTAATTATTTTATGGTAAGGAAAAAACCCAAGTGTAATGCCAGTGTTGTTTTCATTTTAAGGCATTCAATTTCACACTCTGTAACTTTTACATTTTTTATAAAATTATTTTCATTTCTAAAAAAAATAATTCTTTAAATGAGGATGTGATACTTTCCGCTTTTCCAAGAGAAAAAAGAAAAACACTTGCCTCCAGCTGTGAGGTCATCCAAAGATGTAGACATCAGAGACAAATTATCATCCCTCATATTTTTATCCATGCTTGACTGCAGTGACAGAGAATCTGTACATAAGAAAAAGAATAAGAAATACTGTAAATTCAACTTATTTCATGGAGTACCAATATTTTGTGATCTCATGGGCTACCAATATTCAGCTATTTCCTGGGGTACCAATATTCAGCTATTTCCTGGGGTACCAATATTCAGTAATTTCATGGGGTACAAATATTCATTGGTTTCATAAGGTGCCAATATTAAGTCATTTCATCATGATGTGTCAATATTGAGTCATTTCACATGATACAAATATTTAATTATTTCATAAAGTACCAATATTCAGTAATGTCATGGAGTACCAGTATTCAGTGATTTCATCATGGGATACCAATATTCAGTAATTTCATCATGGAATACCAATATTCTGTGACTTCATGTGATACCAATATTCAGTAATTTCATGGAGTACCAATATTCAATGATTTCATCATGGGATACCAATATTCAGTAATTTCATAAGGTGCCATTATTCAGTAATTTTATGTTTACTACAAACCATGAAATAAAAGATTCAACAAGTAATTATTCAGTCATAGAGAAAATATGATTTCATTCCCCATCCATAAACTTAAAGTAGAAGGAAAATTTCAATTTTTGCAAAACCAACAAACTTTATAAATACAAAAATAAATGAACTCACAGCAAACTGTAAAATTACGTCAGTCACTGTAATGACAACAGATCTTTTATAATTACTACAGCGTTCTGACCCTGAAAGGGCCATTACAAAGAAGAAACTTTTCCATTATTCTTATAAAATCTCTAACACCTTAAATTATCTCTCTTCTCAAATTAATTCAAGTAAAAGTTTAACAAGCTGCATGCAAAGTCTTGAAGGATGTAAATTCATTGTGGTAGTTAACCACCTTAGACAGATGCTTCTTCAGAGAATTTCAGAACTGACATTAAGTTTGTGGACTTGTGCCTAAAATGATGATTCAAAACGAATAGTAGGTATATAAGGTTAACCAGAATCCTATTCCTCCATACTTTCAAGTACCATATATACTTGCTTCAAAGTTAAATCCTACTGCAAACTTCATAGACCCAGATCTGCCACTGCATAATGCACCAGCACATCTGGGTCTATGCAGTTTTTTAGGAGTAATCTGTAGAACAAACAACATAGACCCAGATCTGCTGTTGCATTATGTGATGTCAAATCTGGGTCTAATTTAGTTTGCAGTTGAACTGATTTATAAGTGAATATATATATATATAGATGCAATAAACTGACGACGAACAGTGCAAAACTAATATCTAACTAGCCTGAGCGCTTTCAACTCTTAATGAGTCTTTTTCAAAGGCATATGCAAAATATAGACAAAACAAACAAATAAAACACAAAAACCATTGTGTTTGCAAAACTCTACATGGCTGTTTCTACATGAATTAAACCTTTAGATGTATTATGTCTCAACCAGCCTATATCAGCTTGTTGCGGATACTGAAAAATATTTGTATTGACCTAACCTAGAAATCTATGAGCCATAGCGACATCTATTACTTTGTGTACATTTATGTAATGCAAATTATATCCCGGATATTTTATTCTATTCTTATTTTATTCTATAAAGGCTCATTAAGAATCGAAAGCACTCAGGCTAGTTAGATACTAGTTTTGCACTGTTCGTCGTCAGTTTATTGCATCTATCTCAATCAATCCCTGACACATGTGATCCCTTGCTGGATCCAGTGCGCTTGAAAGGGCTGTTATTCACCATATGATTTGCATTCTTTATATATATATATATATATATATATATATATATATATATATATATATATATATATATGTGACTCTAGCATCATTCATCCATGTGTTTTTAACAAACATAACTCTTTATCACCATCTGGTCAACCACTGTGCAGTAGAATTAACTCATAAAGATTGAACATTCAGATTTTTCCTGACATTAATTAGGTTTTTTCACACTTTCCCCTTTTTGATCTCTCACAAAAATCAAACTTTCAGATTTTTCCTGACTCTTATTAGTTGTTTTTCACTCTTACCCCTTTTTCTTCACACTTACCTCTTTTTGACCTCTGAATCATTACAGGCAGGGTTGGATCACTGATGCCAAACTCAGTCTCAGCTCGCACTCGGAATTCATAATCCTGTTTTGGACTGAGCCCATCCACAAGGTACTGGATGTCATGAAGCCCACTAGCAAATCGTCTCCATCCTGTTGAGGGTGGTTCCTTGACCTCAATAAAGTATGTGATTTGTGTCTTCTTGGCATAAGCAGGAATTCTGGCAGGTAACCATGACATCAAAAATGAATCTGGCATGAAGTTTGTAACTTTGGGAGTATCCATTGGTAACTTTGGAGGCACTGTAGTTGATAAGTAAAATGTTTCATTGGTAACTTATTTCAATTAGTTTTAATAGAAAAGTAACAAGGACTGGTGTTACTGATGTTACTTCTTGTATAGTCTACTTCAATCAGACTATCTAGAGTTGCAATAGATCTGGAAAGTCTCATTTTGGCTTTTTTTTCCTCACCTTGTCTGGTGGAGATATGAAGCCATGTTAAATGTTTGGTGGAGATATCATGAAGCCATGTGAGATGTCTGGTTGAATGAGACAGGGAATTGTGCTATGATGGTGTCGTAGTAATAAAGTACAGTACATACTTGCATAAACGTAAAGTCCAACTACAAACAACACAGACACTGATCTGCCATTGCATAATATGCTGGCAGATCTGCCATTGCATAATGTGCTGGCAGATCATGGTCTGTGTTCTTTATTCTACTTGTTACTTCTAGCAAACTACACAGACTCAGAACTGCAGTCACTGTATCCAGTAGCAGACCTGGATCTGTGTAGTTTGTAGCTGGACTCAACTTATAAGTGACCAGATACAATTTTGTACAAAATTTCCCTCTCTGCTATGCATGATATATGTCAATCAGCTGTTGGATAAGTCCCATTCTAATGAACCCAATCTGATCATCCAAGTACGTATCAATATTACCTAACTGCAGATTTTCAAACATAGCTTGGTGATCACAAAAGATCTTGTCCAACCAAAATTGGATCTAGATAGACTTGGATACATGACAGGTATGATTTTAAATCTTAATAACTCCAAACTTTTCCAGCCAATTCTCAAGAAACTTTAACACTTCACTTAATTGTATAATGACAACCACATAATTGGGGTGGGAAGTAGAGAGATTTTAGATAAATAACTATGTAAAACAGTCATTATAGAATTCTATTAAAATCTGTAAGGTCAAGTGCTATATGAAATGCAGCCTTTCTTTCAGAACTGATCAGTAACATTGTCAAGGATTTTGAAATTTTAGGTCAAGTGCTACCACTGTTAAGCCTAGCAGGTTTTAAATGTCAATGTCCACTGCTGGTTTTGTATGGAATGTTGGCCATTAAAAGTCAATTTCCAATGCTGGCTGTTATGGTATGTTTGAAATTAAAAGTCAGTTTCCAATGCTGGTTGTATGGTATGTTTGAAATTAAAAGTCAGTTTCCAATGCTGGTTGTATGGTATGTTTGAAATTAAAAGTCAATTTCCAACGCTGGCTGTATGGTATGTTGGCCATTAAAAGTCAATTTCAAATGCTGATTGTAAGGTATGTTTGCTCATTAAAAGTCAATTTCAAATGCTGGTTGTACAGTCTATTTATGGGCACTTCTCTGTCCTTTATTTATGTTAAGATAACAGCCACTGAAGTGTCCCCCACCCCATTTATCTTCTGAAAATGTTAAAGGCTTTTGTCTTTGTTTCCCCCATGATATATTTGTGTTTGTTTTTCTGTAAAAAAAAAATCAAAAGGAATTTTGATGCAAAAAGTTATTTAGATATTTCTTTTTGACAGGGATTTCACTATTATTTTTTTTTTTGTTTTATGAAATATTTGATGTTTCGTACTCTCATAGTCCCTGTTAAAAGGCCCCCATATTTTCATCTACTATTTTCACCATTAGAATGCCAATGTCAAATGCTAGTTGTACAGTATGTCTGTCATGAAAAGTCAATTTAAAATGCTAGTTGAAAAGTATGTCTGTCGTTAAAAGTCAATTTCAAATGCTGGTTGTATGGTAAAAGTCTGCCATTAAAAGTTAATTTCAAATGCTGGTTGTACAGTATGTTTGCCATTAAGAATTATGCAAGAAAAATAACATTCAACTGTATAAATTATCAGATATATTCTAAATTTCAACTGCATAAATTATCAGAAATATTCATCAGTGTGATAATACTCCATAGCTATTACTAATATAATTTGCTTTGATGATACAGATAAAATTTAATTTTAAAATGAATATTCCACGTACATATATGTTAGATCATTTAAATACAATTACACATTCTCCATTTATTTTTAAAACCCATGGTAATGACACAAAATAAAACAACATAGTAAACCACTCCATAACTGCAAGACCAAAATGAGATAAATATATCTTCAAAAATAAGTAGCACATATACATAATTAGTATTAACAACAAGGCCAGGGTTTATACATCAAGCCCATGATGTAAGCATCGATGTAAAACAAGTAACCTTGATCCCAAGGTCAAAAGGTTGAATGAGCATGTCACTGAATGAATTGTCTTAGCTTCAAAATGATTCATGCAAAGTGTGAAGAATGTTATTCAAGGGATTTAGGAAATAAAACCAAATTAAACAAAATGTAACCATAAACTTAATATGTGTTTCTAAAGTTTGAAAGATATCTTATATAGTTACATGATAGCTCATAAAAATTATAAGATGTTATAAATTGTATAAGATAACCAAATTATAAAATATGTGACCATAACGCTAACATGAGTTTATAAAGATTGTAAGGTATTTTATATACATGTAGTTACAAGATAGCTAATAAAATTTATTAGATATTTTATAAACTGTATAAGATATCTTATAAAACAAATAAGATATTTTACAACATATCTTATAAACTGTATAAACTACTACATAAATCTTTAAGACATCTTTTTATAAATTATATAAGATATTTTAATTAAACAGTATGTACTATATGTTATAAAGTGTTGGTTCCCAAACTTTTGAGTATGAGGACACCTTCTTATTCAGGACATTTTACATAAGGAAATTTTATAAAATACATGAGATATTTTATGAAGTTAATAAGATATTTTATAAAGATTATGAAATATCTAGCTTTTGAATGAATACAAATTTAGCTTGTCTTCCAAGTATAAACAAAATCTACCATGGGGTTTATGAAACAGGCAAAGGAAAAAGTTTAACCAGAACCTCAATGCAAATTCTGTATGGCTGTACTTGATCCCAAGGTCAAAGAGTGAACATGTGTGTTAGAAAATAAAATGTCTCCTAAGGTCAAAGGGTGAATACGTGTGTTGGAAAATAAAATGTCTCCCAAGGTCAAAGGGTGAACATGTGTGTTAGAGAATAAAATGTCTCCCTAGGTCAAAGGGTGAACATGTGCATTAAAGAATAAAATTTCCCCCAATGTAAAGGGTAAATATGTGTGTTAGAAAATGAATTGTCTTAGTTTGATAATGATTCATGCCAAGAATGATGATATTCTATTTTATGTATTGGCAATATTTGCAAATGAGAATCTCTAACCAAACCTTAACAAACTGTTGATGACAATGATGATGATGAAGGCAGTGGTAAAGCAACTACTGTTCCTGTTAATATAGGCCTGACAAACATTAAGTACTGCTGTGTACACACACCAAACACAAACAAAATAGGAGATCATGTCAAAATCATCAAGGAAAAATATAATACTGTTAAACTCATTTTAAATTAGTGAAGCATTCCAAAACAATATTTGTTGATTAAACAAAACAATTAGTCCAGATTCCATCAATGACAATTATAAAACTTAATTCATTTGTGATGCATTCTCTGTAATTAAAAATTATATATATATATATATATATATATATATATATATATATATATATATATATATATATATAAGTATATATATATATGTTAGTTATGTATAAGTTACATATAAACTCACCAATTTTTCATTAAAAACCTTCATTTGAGAACACGCACTAATTATAACTAGATGTTATGATGTAGTACAAATATGTAACATATATAGGTCAATTAAAGGGCTATAAAATAAATTATAACCATGGTGTACCAATTTTTGTGCTGCAGCAAATGATAAGTTTGACAACCTAATATATAATGATCCATCAATCAGAATGCCCTTGACCTTTTTCTTTTTTTTATGCTAGAAAACAACCTTGGAAGTAAAAAGTGGTCATTTTAAACTGCTCTAAAGCCCAATGCTGTCATTATGTTGCAATAATCTTACTTGTATTGATGTCACAATGATTTCATATGTCATCACTAATAACCATGTATGTAAAAGTTTCAGACAATAAACAGAATGATTTCTTGATTGTTTTTCATTCAAAAGTTACATGAATAAAATTATTTCATGGACTGGTGAAACATCAAATGTTATTTTCAAAGTCTATAATTCATTATGAGGATTTATTTTATAATTCATTATGACAATTAATTTTATAATTCATTATGAGGATCTATTTTATAATTCATTATGAGGATTAATTTTATACTAACCTATTAATTAGTGTATTTTCCAAATGAAATAATTCATAACTCATTGGAACAAATTATGAAAAATAGTTTTTCAACACACTAAGTAGACATAGATATCATTATGATCAAGAAATTTGATACACTGCTTAGTTACTTGCTTGGTCTAGTGGTAAGTATAGCCACCTGTCGTGCAGGAGTATACTGGTTCAAATCCCACAACTGGTTTTAGATTTTATTTTCCTTACATTTTTTTAGTTTGTGTTCTTTCTTGCCGTGAAAGAGAATTATGTTACTACAAATACTTTCTGCATGAATATATACAAAATGCAGCAGAATATCAACAGTAAACAGCTCACATTGTTGTGCAGGATACTGTAAGAAATCTGTTACTTCAATCTATTATACATAAATTGCTAGCCAATACATTTGACCATAAAATAAAAAGAAAATGTGCTTGTTCTAATAGAATAATGTTGTCTATCACCCATTTAATGAAATATATCATTTACTCACCCATGTTTGTGTGTGTGTGAGATTTGGATTTTTAATGAAGCTTTAACAATTTTTCAGTCATATTGCTATGATGTCCGCAGTGTGGCAGTTTATAGTGATTTCAAACAGTGGGACATCATGCCACAGACATGCAACACCATGTCCTACCCAGTCACATTATCCTGACACCAGGCCGACCAGTCCTAACACTAACCGCTTAATGCTAAGCATTAAGCAAGGCAAGGCAGCTGCAAGTACCATTTTTATAAGTCTTTGGTATGACTCGGTCAGGGTTCAAACCCACAACCTCCTGCATCCAAGGCGAATGTTCTAACCACTAGGCCACTGGAGCGGTCTCCTTTATCAGAGAGTGAAAGCTATTCAATTCACACCAGAAAGAAACAAGGATGCTCCAATAGAATGATCTATGACCACCCCTCCCCATTAGAGGATTAATCATAATTAATTATTAAATATTATTTTTTTTGTAAACCCACAAAATTTAATATTCACCAAAATAAATGAATTAACAGGCACTAAGGAAGTGTTTCACTTTTGTAAATATTATTTCTACATTTTTAAGGATCCGATCAATCCAAAACCAAGAAAAAATGTATCGGATGAGTATTTTCTAGTCCTATATTTAGTTAAATGTCTACCTCCAAATAGGGTAATTATGGAGAAAAGTATATGAAACAGAGCCCCATTAACAACTCTCTCCATGGGATAGTATCTGAGACAATTAAACACTGCTGAGTCAATTTCTTTCTTACACATTTACATGGAAATTCCAATGCAGAAAAATTACAAGGCCGATTTAAAACAGATCATAAAAAAATAATGATTTCCCAAGGTTCCATATATTATTCATTGGCATTGTATTAGTTTTCAAAGCCCTGAAACTGTGATTACTAAAACTGTTTTCAAAGTTTGAGTTTGTATGATTCAATCTCTCCCAAAGTTTATTGCACTATGATACACCAAGGTAAAAAGTGACATCAAATTCATGATGTAATAATGAATTGGTAATGTCATTTAGAGATTAAATTAAATTAAGTTCTTACATTTATTTCAGGCGCAGATCAATTTTCAGTTGAAATATAAACAATATGAAGTCAATATAATGTGTAATAGATATTAGTTGAATCAAATCCATTAACTTACTTTATTCTAATTTTACATATATTGTGTAAAATATTGATGTAGAATTGTGGACTCTTGCTGGGTATCATAAGAACAATCCCATGTACAATCCATCTAGGGATGAAATATAATCTCTATGGCTTTGTCAAAATTACCAGAATGCTTTATTGGTTAGATGTTATGATGAAAGGGGCTGCAACCTGGATATTAAATATGACAAAAGGAAAATAAGAATGATGAAATATGGTATAAAATTGTGCAATGAAAACCAGAGTGATATATTGTTTAGTTACTTGTATACCTTCTGAAATAGGAACGTCTGAAAACAAAAGTATTAAAATTAATTAGTTCACAAATCACTGTTAGTGTCAGCAACACATTTGCAATTATGTGTGTGTGCATTTGTCAACTCCACAAAGTATGTAAGCATATGTGTTGTTTCTGTTTGTTGCATGAGATTAAAGATCAACTAAACAAAAGTATTTTTTCTTTAATGTACAATTATTATATATATTTAATTTGGGGGCAAATACATTCAATGTTCTGGAGGACAAATTTAGAATAATGACATCAGCAATGTAATTACAAAAGCCGCCCATCTTGATATTAGTCACACCTTTGCTTATATGGATCAAAATAAAGTGATTTTCAATAGCATTAAATCAAAAATGGTTATAATATTCCTTTAAGAAACCCAAAATCCACATTATTTATAGGATACATTAAAATTCATAAGTCTCTGTAGTGTTCATTCCATCTAAAAAGACACCTTCAGAAAGCAATCGCCTGTCCTAAACAGCCAAATTCTCAAATTCACTATGTACTAACTTGAGAGGAAATGAACTTATATTAAGTTGTTGCTGTTGTTGTTGTTGGTTTAATGCCATTTTTCAGCACTTGATAGACTATATACGGCAGCAAGTACTGTATAACTAGTGGAGGAAGAACCAGGAAAAAACCCAGGAAGAACCACCAACCCACGAGAAGCTTCCAACAAGCTTTCTAATGTACCCATATTAGCCAAGCCTGAGACTTGAACCCATCAGACAGAGGTGAGATGGCAGTGATCTGGAATGGTGAATGCTTTAGACCACTAGGCCAATTGGGCCCCCCTAATATTAAGTAATTACATGTCTTAGGTAGCCTCATGTATAAAGTTGTAATCAAAATTGAATAGCCACCTGTCTTAAGTAGCTAGAGGTAGTAAGTAGTAATGATTATTAAATAGCCACCTGTCTTAAGTAGCCACATGTATCAGGTAGTAGCCATTACTGAATAGCCACCTGTGTTAAGTAACCACAAGTATTAACTAGTAGCCATTATTGAATAGCCACCTGTCTTTAGTAGCCACATGTATTAGGAAGTAACCAATACTGAAAAGCCAACTGTCGTAAGTAGCCACATGTAGTAAGCAGTAATCAATATAAAACAGCCTCCTGTATTAAGTAGCCTGTCCCAATAGCCACCAGTATTAATTGGATATCTGTGTTGAGTGGCCACCTGTGAAAAGAAGCCACTTTTCTGCATCTCAAAGATGGCTGCCTAACACAGGTTAGACCATATATTAAATAACCTCACCTTGTTGTCCAAACTTCAACTCCCATTCTTTCTCCCACACTTCTTCCTCTTCATTGTCTACATCCAGGTCATCCAAGCCTGTGGAAAGTACAGATAGAAATAAACAGATAAAGAAGCACATGAAGGTAACATACATATAAATAGATTCAGTATCACATTAACAAAAAAGAAAACAAGACATCACCTTCTAGTCCTGTACTCTCTGTTCTTAACATCCGGCATACAAGAAAAAGTGAGAGCAATTGGATTAAAAAAAGAGGGACAGTCCCTTGATCACTGGATGTCACAAAGATTTAAATAAACATCTTGAGGTACACATCCCACAGCAATGGAATGGACTGACAAAGAGTCATCAGGAATACATCCCACAGCAGTGGGAAAATGAAATGGATTGACAATGATTCATCAGGTGTTTGTTAGACAGTAGTGGGAAAAAAAGAGACAGACAATAACAGTTAACATGTTTGTACCCTGCTTTTTATTGACAAGGTGGTTAAGCAACATAATAGTTCTTCATATTATTTTAAATAATGCAAACGTTATGCCTTTATTCAAAGCATGCCTATAATATTAAAATAAAAAAATATTTATAAATTAGTTGTGTTTTTCATACTTTTGTTGTAGTGCCTAAGCTGATGTAACTGTTCCAAGGGGAATTAGTTACAAGATAGAGGATTTTCCTTTCCACCTTTAATTTAACCTTAATGCTTCAGATCTACAAGCTGACTCCCTGCACTATCTTTTTGACCCTAGCTTATAAACAATCCTAAAGGACTTCAAAGAAAGCATTCCCTGAAGACCTTACCTAAGAGCTGAACTGGTTTGATTGTGTTAATTGCAGACAATAGTTTCCATACCAAAGTGTACAAAATCTAAATTATATAATCCAAATAAAGCCATTTATCCACTCTCCGCACACTCTTTTGCAATCTTTAATGTATATCAGAATTTCCAAAATATATTGAAAGGGAAATTACTTGTAAAATTTACCCTTATAAGTTAATGAATTCCAAAATAAACTATAACTACCTAACTCTATTTTATGCTCTTTATATCTACTAAGAGAGCTCCAAACTTCACAACAATTGGATGACTAAACTAAATATTTGACTATTAAGAGAACTTGTTATCAATGATTCATATTAAGTCTATAAACACATGTAAATCCTACCACAATAGTGAATTTTTGTTTCAAATTGCCTCAGCTAGCACTGTAACCCAACACCATTTCCCTTGAGTGGCTGCAGATAATACCAGATTTAACCAGAATCACAGCCCCTAAATTTAACAGCAAATAAAGATGCACTCCTCTATCATAGATATATATTATTTAATTTATCAAGAGAATTTATAAAATTTATATACAAATGTATCTTCTCTTCTGAACCATGATAAATACCTTAACACCTTAAATAACTAAATTCAGCCCTATAATACTTTCTATGTAATAGTTTCTCACATCAGTCTGATCCTTCTCTAGAAAGGCTGCCCCTCTATAAAGGTCACACTGCAGAAAGACCAGCCTTATAAGAGGAGGACCACTGTTCCTTTTATTTACCAAACTTTAAACATGTGGTCATAGAACAAGGACATATAATACATGCATATGTTATGCCTTTGGGGGTGGGGGTGGAATATGTAATAAAATGCATGAGGATTTGCAATGTAAGCATGGGTAGCTTTGTTTTTTTAACTTTTAAAACAGCAAGTAAATATATATATATATATATATATATATATATATATATATATATATATATATATATATATATATATATATATGCAAACTAAACTCATCTTGATGACAAGACCTTTTAAAATGACTGTGAAATGTATCACCAAAATAACTTACGAACTGGTCTGTATAATGAAACAGGAAGACCTGGTTCACTGGGTCCATACTGATTCCAGCCTCGTACACGGAACACATAGTCCAGCCGGGGATGTAAATTGGTCAATGTATATGTCTGAGATTTTAGTCCAGATACAAGTTCACGCCACTCAAAACTGGGCGGTGTTCTGACCTCTATTGCATACGTCAAGTTACACGAATCTCTGACTGCTTTTGGAACATGTGCAGGCTTCCAGTGAAGATGAGCAGTCTCTTCATTGACCTGGACTAATTCTGGCTTCTCAACTGGCATTCTTGGAGGAACTGAAATTTAGGTGGATAAAAGTTACAAAGATCATTAGTGATAGCAATCTATTGGCACTCCTGATTTAATGCTTACACTTCTAACACATTCAGTGTTTATATAGCAAAATTTGTTGCTAAAGTCAGTGTGGTGTTCATTTAATTCAGCTATTGTGCTTTGTAACCAATATTTTAAAAAGTCTCTTCAATAGCCATTAAATTGTTTCAGTCATTAGCAAGCTTGTAAAGAGATTTAATAGTATAGTGTTTATACAATTCTTCAGCCTACCTAACTATAAGGAATTTAATTATTAGGTTGTCTCCATTAAGATGCAAATATATGACTCATCCAATATGTTAGTTTTACTTGTTCGTTTTCTGGGGTGGAGCATGCTCCCAATAAGCCAATGTAAAATAGTCAATATGCATCTAACATGAAAGCAGGCTTCAAAGATATGCTAATAAATATCCACTTCAGAAACTTTGCACAATTCGGCATTTCTGAAGAATAAAGCAACTACAGTATATGATAGCTTATAAGATTAGTCCAATTGCACAGATCTAGATCTAATGCCACATGGTGAACTGCCAGATCTGGGTCTATGTAGTTTGTTAGCATCAATCAGTAGAGCAAACAACCCAGAAACCGATGTGCTCTACCAGTGCATTGTATGATAGCATATCAGGGTCTACGTTGAATACAGGACGATTTATATTCAGAACATTCTCTTTCATTATACATCAGTGTTTGGACAGGAAAATCAAAGCCTCATGATGCAAACATTCTGACCATGGGGTGCAACCTTCCTATCCTACACCAAAGCATTTGAAGTAGTCCGATAAATCAACCCCTCAAATCTGAGTTGATATTGATGGATGAGATGTGGGTCTGATGTCACCTGTTCATTAAAATGAGCAAATTTTCTTCATGCAAATCTTTCCGGAAAAGACCTGTGTACACTTAAGATGCTTAGCGGTATTTGGTAACAGCCATATCTAGCACGAAATTCAAATGGCCACAGGACAGATGGTTGTGCTATTCCATGTGGATTTACAAGTAGCCAAAACGTAGGATTTGATCCAGAAATATAATGTACATGTCATGTAATGAAATGTATGCTGATGTATGCAGACAAAATTGGCTGCCAATTTTTGCATGTTTTAATGAATAGGTGATATCAGCCCTTCAACCATTGGTCAATATCATAAAAGGTGAGTGGATGATATCAGTGTGCATATGAAGAAGCTTTTAACTTTACATTGCAAAAAATCCATCCATTCATCCATCCATCCATCCATCTATTAATCAGCCATTCAATCAATCAATCAACTATCCAATAAGCAAGTCAGTAAATTAGTCAATCAATTAATCCAACAATCATTAAATCAGCCAGTCATCTAGTCAATAAATTAATCAATCAACTCACCATATCTTGTAAGATGTTCAAAATAGGGTCTGTTTGGAACTGTGTAGTCATATTCATGAGACCTGTACTCTCCCACAGCAAATGGTTCCCTCGTCATTGGCACTGAAAGTTTCCATTATTAAGTGTTTGGTAAGATGATGTATCTTAATTATTTCCTATTCTGTGGTATGTTGGATGTAAATTCTGGTTGATTTATCACTAATTACCACATAATGACATTAAAAAACTTTGCAAACACCTGTATCAGATTTTTGATATGTCAACTTGTGAAATACTGCATATGATCTTATGTAAGGTCATTGTGTCATATTTTCATGATGTCACAATCAGGGATCCTGAAATCAATGTATGTGTGAGATGTGACTGATAGGTTCTGACCAACACATACTCTAAGCAGCTGGGCATCGTCCAAAGGATATCAAATATCATTACATCAAAAAGTCTTTGATTTGTTTATCCATTAAATTGTCAGGTAAATAATTTAATGAAGAAAAATGCAAGGATCACTAAGTCCTTTTACAGATTGTGTCTTTGTCAAACAATTTATGAATGTGTTGCAAATAAAGCTTAGTTGAAAGATGATTAGGTCAAGTTTACACATTGTTGCTTGGTCAGAAAATTAGTAGATGTGTCACTAAGTTTTTTTCATCATTATATTTTCCCAATTGTTTAAACACTCTACAGCCATAAAACATTAACCAAAAAAGTGTGAAAGTTTATCTCCTGGGCTTGTAAAAGCTATTATTTAACATCTGATGCAAGGGTCTGTGTTATCTGTACTATAGACCATACACTAGTACCTCACATCATGTTCTTTAAATTATACTGTGTTGCTATCTGTTGGCCCTCACACCATGTTCTTTAAATTATACTGTGTTGCTATGTGTTGGCCCTCACACCATGTTCTTTAAATTATACTGTGTTGCTATGTGTTGGCCCTCACACCATGTTCTTTAAATTATACTGTGTTGCTATGTGTTGGCACAACATACCTTTATAACAAAATATGTGAAGCCTGGGACTGAATTTTAAAAAAACAAATAACATCAACAATGAATATGTTGTTCTATCATCCTTCAAGACTTATTTGTTGACTAATTAAATAAAACTTCACCATCTGACTTGATCAGAAATGCCTGTCAGTTAGGTATGATAATTGTTTTTTCAAAGTGCAAAAGACATTTCAAACTCACAAGTAGTGCTAAGTTGTTACAGATTATAAATGGGTTTATGGTACTTCTTTAGTAGTATGACTGACATGTACAATGTTATCTCAAATGGGCTACTAGATACTTTTCTCTCAGCAACATGCAATATGGTGAAAGAGAAGACAGTAACACTTACACGAGGGTGTTTATGACAAATCTACATTTTTTTTCACCTTTGTTAACAGGATAGGTAGACAATACTTACGTTGTGACCTATAGTATGGTATAGGCGGAGTTGGCTCTGAGAGTTCTCCATCTGATGTTTTTGCACGAATGCGAAACAAGTAGTCTTTTTTTGGACTGATATCTTTCACAACAAAATCAGTATTTGTCACATCCTCTGCTATAGGCCGCCATTCATGTGTGGCACTATTTGTGGTTGCATTTCTGAGTGGCTCCTGCATCTCAATCCTGTATCTAAGATGCTGCTGTCCAAGGTATTTTGGTATGTATGCACGGTGCCACTGAAGATGAACAGTATCTGGCTCCTCCTCCCAGATCTCTGGATGAGTGATTGGCACAGTCGGATGTACTGAAACCATATAATATTATCAGTTAGATTCTAAGCTATTTTGTAATATACTTATATTTAAGCTTTGTACACACATTAAATAACATATATTTAAGCTTTGTACACTCATTAAATAACACATATTTAAGCTTTGCACACTCATTAAATAACATATATTTCAGTTTTGTACACACATTAAATAACATATTTAAGCTTTGTACACACATTAAATAACACATATTTAAGCTTTGTACACACATTAAATAACACATATTTAAGCTTTGTACACTCATTAAATAGCTTATATTTAAGCTTTGTACACTCATTAAATAACATATTTAAGCTTTGCACACTCATTAAATAACGCATATTTAAGCTTTGTACACACATTAAATAACACATATTTAAGCTTTGTACACTCATTAAATAAAACATATTCAAGTTTTGTACACACATTAAATAACATATTTAAGCTTTGTACACACATTAAATAACATATTTAAGCTTTGCACACTCATTAAATAACACATATTTAAGCTTTGTACACACATTAAATAACACATATTTACACTTTGTACACACATTAAATAACATATTTAAGCTTGTACACTCATTAAATAACTTATATTTAAGCTTTGTACACTCATTAAATAACATATTTAAGCTTTGTAAACTAAATAAATAACATATTTCAATTAAATAATGGTTCAAACAAACCACAAAGTGGGTATTTTCATGAACATCCAGTTTTATGATTTCATTTCAAAAGATGCATTTTAATTGTGACAAGTAATATTTTAGCTACTGAAGGTCTCATTGGATTATAACATATCAGATAATAAACTCATGGGATTTATTTTCATGCTCTCATTTTGAGACCACTGATTACAAAAATTTCACCACAATTGAAAATACTTCTTGTACAGTATACTGGCCCTAAAACAATAAGTTATACTGCATACTGGCTATAAAAATACCTGCTGTATAACTGTAGAAATACCTTCTACACAGCTGTAGATATACCTGTACCTCAAGATAATTTTTCAACTAATATGACGAACATAATTAGTTCTCATTTTCTACAAAGCAGAGCCAGAATATCTTTTTCAATATTTGGAAGCCAGAATTTTCTTTTTTTAAATTATAAAACAAAACATTAAAAATTACATTATCAGTCACAGAGGTCACTCTCACCCCCCCCCACTCCCCATGCATTATACTGTAACAAGGTAGCACTGTACAATTGCCTAATATTATGATGTTGTGTAAACTTAGTACAAGCTAAAAAGATCAGTTTTCAGCTAAGTGACTCAATTAAATAACAAGAAAAACTTTCCTTTTTTCACCCCTATGATTCAATAAGCACTTGAATATGTGCCACCTGCCATTATTACCCTTGTTTACCCCAGCAATATGCAGTTTTTAACAGCCTTGCATCAGGGGCAACATTATAAACACATGTGGCATATAAATGGAGGCTTGAGAAGATGAGAAGATATAATTACATCTGAGTATCTTGGCATGTGTTATATATACACAC
>JAECUM010012265.1:0-74694 GCA_016617855.1 Megalonaias nervosa
ATTCCATTATCACACATTTTTGGATTTTGCAGAAATGTTAGAATAGTTATTTTTGGAGCTAGACACACGGTTTTATTTAAGCGAAAGGGTGACAGTAATGATGCGATATGGCGATCCGGCGGTGATGCTGGTAAGGTAATGCTAACAAAATTTTCGTTATGGATGCCGGTTATGACCCCATCGATAGCTGAAGAAGAGCATTTACTCGCTTTTATGAGAACCGGTGGTAAATCGACGTTATTGTGGTTAACAACAACCACAGATGTTATTCAAAGTAACGTTAACGGTTTATTTACATGGCAAATAGCATCACAACGTGGTATCTCTGCGCCACGTCATGTATTTATCGCGCTTCAGGATTCTGCACGAGAAAATAATCAAGAACGCAGTATCATGATATTTGACAAACTCGGTGTTTCAGAGATTTCTCTAAGGATAAACGGACACCAAGAACCATCGGAAGAAATTTTACTAAATTTGAACAAAATCATATAGCTCGTGCATATCATAAATTGATGTCATTTATGGGACGCGATCAAAATGTAGATACCGGTTTACAACTATCACAGTTAGATTTTACTACGTTATATCCGACTTATTATTTTTCGCTGGAACACTTAGAATTATATAGACAATCCGTTGTTGACATACATTTTCGAGCTCGTGTTACACGAGGAGCTATTGCTAATTATAGAGCAATCGCGGTTATACTCAGCGATAACACAATGTTACTCGAAGGTGTTGGTGGTCGCATCAGGGTCGTTGATGCTCCCGTAGAAAAGATGCAATCAATAATTTAGAAACCAGAATACAAATATAACATGCCGTATCATTCCGTCAACGTCAGTCTGACTCCTGGTCAGATTAAAAGATTACAATCCTCATCAGCAAGTCAATGCGGAACGAGAATATCGCTGAAACAAGAACAAATGGAGGGTTCAGATAAATTATCATTAACTGAACGTCAATTTAAGAATTTTAATGAAGCTAAACGATCAAAGAAAGGTATACGAATAAATCTTTCTGCGGGTGCTATCAAGAATACTATTAAATCTGGCGGTATCTTTCCTCTTCTTGCAGCTGTTCCAGTGTTAATAGCAGCAGCTGCCCCAGCAGTTGCAAAAGCTGCTGCGTTAGGTGCAGTTGGAACCGCAGCTGGAATGGCACTAAAGAAAGCAACCGGAGAAGTATTTAAAAAAAGAAGAAGACGACGAGGATTCGGTCGAAGACTTCCGGGAACTCAGTACGGGAAAGGATTAAAACTTCCAGGGACAAGATAATTTTCCCGATGTCCAACTTTGATTTACTTGATGCTGCTGCGCGATTAAAAATAAAAAAATTCAGATGTGTTTTTATGCGAGATCAATTACCGAAAAATCCAAATCGTGTTGAAACCGGTATTATCAATCTAGATGACAATTCTGGACCTAGTACTCACTGGGTTGCTTACGCGATTGATCCTCGCATTATCGTTTATTTTGATTCGTACGGATTAGCACCACCAAGAGAATTCATGAAATACATTAACGGATTTAAAAATATACCAATTTGGTATTCAACGTTACCAACACAAAAAATGACCGATCCACCGATATGTGGTCGTGAAGCATTTGCAGTACTTCATGCTATATCGTCGTCGACAAAACCACCTCATAAAGTTGTACACGATTATACAGTAATTCGTCACGGAATTTAAATAATCAGTAATTGTATAATGGTAGATATTTACGGAAGATCAGCTTCTACTGCACCTACCTAAGAAAAAGAAGATGTGGATATATCAAAATACGCCACCAAAGATGATTTTGCTGAACTTATAGATTTATCAGAAGTTGACCAAGACGAAGTTGTCGTATTTCAAGATAAATTCGGTGTTCTGAAAACGAGCAATATTAGATGGATTGATATAATTCGTAGAGTTCTTGGAGCAACTGAAAATAATATTCCTGTGTTTACTGACGGCGGTAGAATTAAGGATTCAAATACATCTATTGCAAATATCAGAGATGAAATCAGCAAAAGTGTTTCTAATTGTTTGAAATCCACTGGCGATACTATGACAGGTGCAATCAACATGAACGGAAATAAAATCGTAGCGTTAAGAGAACCAACCGGTGATGAAGATGCTGCAACAAAAAAATATGTCGACGATAAAAATACTCCTACCGATGATAAAATAAATACATTACGAGCTGAATATGACGTTCACGTCGGTTCGTTCATAAATACTCGTAGAAAGTTTCAGCGACTTAATAAAACCGCTGAAGATTTCCTTGCAAGTCCACCGCCTGTTGATATTTCTCTCACCAATATCAACACAAAACTCAAAGATATCATCAGCGGAATTCCTGGTATCATTGAAAAGACTAATTTAGTTAAAATTCTGCATAAACAAATCAGCAATATCGTGTATGTAGTAGCATCAGGATCATCCACGTGGACACCACAAAATAACACCATTAAACACACCGCAGAAGTAACCGGCGTCTATAGATTATCAATATTCAGCGGTGAAAAATGTAGTATATTCACAACGTATCTATGGCGTCACTCAACCGATAAATTTTCTGGAACCGTTTCTATTGTGCTAAACAAAAAGAACGAAGAAACGTTTATACTGGAACCATCACCTGATAAAAAATTAACATCAGCACGATACTGGTGGTGTATAGAATTTGTAGCTGAAACATCACAATTAATTACTCAGTAAAGTATAATGATTGACGTTCAGTGATACAGATACGATCAAGTAACTGCGTGGCAGAATAAATTAAAAAATATCATTGACGATTACACAGCAAAAATAAAAAAATATCGTAGACGTGCAGTTGTCGTTGATATAATCGTTTATTCTGTTTCTGCAATTGTTGGTGGAACCGGTGTGGTATTATCAACGCTGACAATGACAGAACCAATCGTTGTAACGATTATTGTTTCATCCTCAATAACGATCGCTGAAATTTTTAATATTATGGCAAAAAAAAAATAAAAAAATAAAAAAAATAAAAAAAAATAAATAAAAAAAAAAAATAGATACGTGCACAAATTTAAAACTAAACGATTATATCGTAAAATTACACACAGCAACAGAAGCATATTCCAAATTATCATCTATGATATCTTCGTCGCTGAACGACGGCATAATATCCGATGAAGAATTCAGTATTATAATAAAAATATACAACGAAGTATTCAACGATGAGGAAACACCGAATTTAGAATTACAACAGTAATAATAGTGACAACGGAGTCCACATGGTCACGAGAACTATTACAGCAGATTGTTACTAATACTGCTCCGGTGAAAAACACGATGATATCAGTAAGTTCAACTAATCCTGAATTTAGTGTTAATTTGCCAACTCCAATTTCAGCTAAAGAAATTGCGTTAGCGCAATTATGTGTTTATGACAGTTGGCCAAATATTAGATCAACATCATTTGATGGACTTCTGCCAAATAATTCGTTAGTATTTGCAAATAAAAACCGCGACGACGGAACCCCAGATTGGAATGTGGTTAGTATTCCAACTGGGAGTTATCAAATAGAACAGATCAATGATGAATTCCAGCGCAGGATTAAATCTATTAACAAGAAAAGAATCAAAAATTAATATTACCGTCCACAAACCAACATTATCATCAATTATCGAAATAAATTCTCCGGATTGTGTCGTTGATATTTATCATTTCTCGATCAGATCAGTATTAGGATGGCCAGAATTTAAACCTGTTTATGAAGTTCCACCAGCACCATAACTAAATGAATTTTTTACGACAGAACAAAAAGTTATTAGAATTCCAAGTTATCGAGATATGTCTGTGTGGTCCACTGACAGATTTTTTATTGATGGACACGAACAAATTCCCGATATGACTCTTCCAGGATTAAAACCCACACAAATGGATCTGGGAACCACATCAGCATTATCATCAACGATTACTTCTGAATCTGATTGGATGTTATTGGAGATTTACAATTTAATTATTGATTTAATACAAAATTACAACGAAGATACACAAAATAATATCATAAAATTAATCCAGCATATGAATCAAATATCAGTTGATTTTGAATATGCTAAACATGTTGTGATAAAAAATTTCCGTAGATTTCACTCGCATAATCCAGAATATTTAAATTTTTTAATGCCATCATATATAAGATCATATGAGGAAGGTAACGCTAAGAATATAAAATTATCACAAAAAAAAAAAAATGTTATCACAAATAATTTTCCAAAAATTCTAGAATCATGGAGGAAAATAGCACCACCACCGAGTCTTCTTAATATCACATCAACGATCGCTGTTAATTTGGTATGTGCTGTCATCGACGGTAGTTATCAAGTTGATACTGAAAAATCTAATCCAACTCAACAAGGATATATTTTGTATTCGTTTACACCGCAGGTTCCACCAGGATATTTAATCGCATGAGAACCAATCAACGTGGTGTATTTGAAATGTCTTAATCCGTGGTTAACCAGGGTAAATTTTAAACTTACCGATCAGAACGGGCATTTACTTGATCTTAGGTCAGAAACGTTAAGTATAAATCTGTACGTACGTTCGTAGAACGTCGCTCGCAGATTTCACTCTCGTAGAATAATCGCGCTACAAAAAAAATATAATCAAAATATTTTTTAATCTCTCGATTACAGATTCAAGATTAATTATTAGTTTCAGTATCATCATCTTCGTGATCAGAATCACATTCGTCGTTATCTTTTGCTAGTAATTCTTCCACAACGTCGTTTAATTATTCTGTCATCGACATAATATCTTTTAATTGTTTTATACGAGCATGTATCAGTTTTTTCGTTTCGTATTCGTGAAATAATTCTGACCTAACTTTTTCGATTGAACGTGACAGCGGAACAAATAATTTTACTTGAGCATCTTTGATTGCTGAAAGCGATTGTAACATCGCATTTGGATTAATTTTATAAATCTATAATCGGATGGAAGCGTGTATTTATTTTCAGATTTCCTGAATTGCAATGATTCATAATCTCGCATGATTTTCTCAGGATCAAGTTCATCGGATATTTTTATACCGTTATTTTGTAGTTGCTTAATAGCAGTAATAATGGCTGTAATATTCTCGTGATTCATTTATTTTATATTATAAATTATTTATTTAATATTAAAAAAAAATATTTCAGAATGAATGAATAAATATTTCTGAATGAATATTTCAGAATAAATATTCCAGAATGAATAAAATATTATCAAATCATCTGTGTATTTCTAGCTCTAAATTTTTCTCGTAATCGTCGCCGTGCACGTTCATCACGTGAAATTGTCATTACAGAACATGAATTCCGTGAGAATCCTTTATAAACCGTATCAATAAATTCTGTAAAGATAATCCCATTTTTTTTCTCTGATTTTAACTTTGGTCCACGGAGGCGATTTATCAGGAATACAGATTTCATCGTTATCGTAAATTAATAATTCTGGTTTCGTATATTATTAATTATTCTTCAGTTTGATTATGAGTATTATATTTAAATATTATTCGTTGTTTGTATTTTTTTTGAGTAAGCTGATCTGGTTATATTATCTGCGACACATTGTATCGCATATCTATAAATACCAAAGTGTTTGCTAGCTGTGTACATTGATGGGAAAATTATTTCTTCTCCGGTTTCTATATTTATGGATTTAACAGCTCTCCTTACGAATATTTTACGTCTCCCAGAGTTTCCAAACCTACAGTTTTGACTCGGTGTAACAGCTCGCTGGTTAGATAAATTATTATTGGTTTTATCACCGTCGATGTGATCAATCACAAGTCCATCCTTGATAATCCCATTAAAACACTCAAATATAAATCTATGACAGTAATAATGTTTACCACTACCAGCACGAAACATCAGATAACCAGTATTACTGACAGTACAGACTGGTTTTTTAAGTTTACAATGTCTAACTATACCATTACGAGAGGCCTCGTAATTCTTAACTGTAGGATGCCTCACAAATTCATTTTGCTCCATATATATAAACATTATTTGTCTAAATGGTTGTTTTGAAATTTAACTACATAATCTTTTTCTGTTTATAGCGGAGACACCGACGGACTGTAATTCTTGTCGTAATATCGTTTCAGCTCCCGATATCGTTTACCACCGCATTTTATACACAACTGAGTTTTTCCTTGTACACCAACACCGCATTGGATGCATGGTATTGGTCCTGAACTTCGTCGTCGGAAACTCTGCATATGAATACCGCAAAATTCTTTTACACAAGGTTTATTACAACGAAATGAAATTCCTACCATTAACCATCTGCATTTATTATTTGCTCGTATATTATAACTAATCTTTAATTAAATATATATTTTGTCGTAATTATATAATGGAAGAATTCAGAAGATTGTCCGTGATTAAACCTTCCAGAGCAAGATTTGATCTTGATAAATTACCAAAATCTAGATTTAATTTCTCGATGCAGGATCTAGCGCTAATGAACAACGATATAACCGATCGTATTCGTGAAGCTAAACGAGAATTTCGTAACGATGGTGCTGCTTATACTTGGTCAACATTCAGAATCAGTGGCGCTGGTACCATTGATGCTAGAATGAACGATGATCGAGCAAGAAATATCATTTATTATCTTGATGATCAGCGGTATATTTATTTTGATAAAATTAATCGTGCAGACGAATGATGATATCTGAATCATTCGTAATAAACGTGATCCTGTTCGTATAGCACAATCGGGACAAACTGTTATATTAAGTAAAAAATCAAAACCAGGAATACTAACTGGAATTGATAAACCATGTTATGAACGAGAGTATCCTGTAACTGCAGTTGTTTATGCGATATATCCGCTAAATGATAAACCTAACGTTGATCATCTCAAACCGATGAAATTATCAAGGTTAAATTGTGTAGCTGAGCGGGTTATGGAGCATTTCTCGAAAGCGATAAGTGGAAACGGTTTAACAAATCTACGACGTGAAAAAATAAATACATGGGCAGAAACGGTTAAAGATACTGGAGCATCTGTTAATAATGTTGCTGCGTTAGAGAAAAAATTAAAATTTCCAATTATGGCAAAAACATCAACAGGAGAAATTTTATATAAACCGAAATATACATCAAGAGGAGCTTCTATAACGATTATTGATCATAATTCGCATGCATGGACAGGTGCGGTGACAATATTTCCACGAGAACGAATTGTTAAATTTTATAGCGATTATATATTTGACGTTATCAACGAAATCAGTGAAAATGATTCTGTGTCCTGTATGGTTATTCCAAAGTTCAGAATCTTCGTATTATGATCAATTTGTGCTACCTAACGGTGAAATTTATCGTGCAGAAGAAATGAAAAAAATCGCTATAAAATATTCTATCCGTAGTGATGCTACGGCGGACGATGTCAAAATTGAACAATTACTGAATAATTGTTTTACAGTTCCATCGGTTGCTGCTCATGCTGCTCAAGAGAGAAATTCATGGAAACCAACACGATACGAATTTATTGAAGATATTCGGCATAGTTATGTCAAGTACGAACACGGCGGATTATGGAATACTAAATACGATTACAACAATATTTATATCTGTGGATACGGTAGCATGTTATCCTGGAAGTTTTCTTGGATACGGAGAGTGTTCTAGATATTTTAAACGATTTGGGCACCCAGCTCATGAAATGACCAGAGTTGCAATAAATGGACCATTACCTGATTTTGATTTAACCGGATTCGCTCACGTAGAATCATTTGAATTTTGTAGTGATCTTCATCCGATCGTCTACGTGTGGTTTGGAAGACATTTCTCAGAAAAATGTTGGGCTCCAATAGTGCTATTACGATATATGATTGATGCTGAAATGTTAATATCGTTACGTGTAACTGAAGCTATTATATCATACCGTCCTCTATACGCTATTTGGTTAACACAACCAGTAACGATATCAAACGATGAAAATCCTGATATGATCGATTATGAGAATAAACTTGCAAAAGATTTTGGTAGAAAAATAATCGGTAAATTTACTAAAGGAGGATCATATGATCATAAGTGAACGTACACAAAATTAATCATGGATGATGCTGAATTAGATTTCATAATTTCTGATACAACAGAAAAAAACACATTTGTAAGCAGAAGTACTGCTTGTTTATCAAACGGAACTAAATTAGGTACAATCGTGACCTATATCGATGGCGAATCACCGCAGTTTGTTCATTTAAGATCTTCGATGTTATCTTACATTTCTATAAATTTATTATCGATGATCAATAGATTTTCTCATTACGCTGTCAGAGTTGCAACGGATTCCTTTTATATAAATAATTCGCACGTAGATTTAGTAAAACCGCTACTTGGTAATGGTGAATGGGGATCATGGAGAATAAAACAAGAAAAATTACTGGATTATTCTGAATTTGCTGATGTTAAAATTATTGAAAAATATTACAGAAATAATAATCAAATATCAGCATCCACTGCACCATCTGTATTTGATCCCGTAGCAAGACATAAAACCGTATATCTCAATGGACCTGGAGGTTCTGGAAAAATAAAACGAGCTATTACATCATTCACAGGTGCGGATATGATCGTGTTAACACCAACACATAGATTAGCGAGAGAAATGAAACAACGAGGAGTAAAATCATGTACGTATCATAGTTTCTTCAGATGGTGCGGAGATACATGGACACCTGAGCGAATGGGGGAAAAATATATTCCAAAAATTATCATTTGGGATGAAATTTGTACTGTATCGTTAGAAATATTAAAAATGTTTCTTGACTGGTTATTAAAAGAACATACTGCAGTAATTATATGCGGTGATCATGGTCAACCACCACCTTTTGCTGGACAATCTCCACATGATTGGTTAAAAACGTTTGTCGATTATTATGAAGAAATAATCGATGATCATAGAGCTATTGATGATACTCTGAAAGAATTTAAAAAATTAATCCGATTACAACCGGACATAATACAATGTGAAATAGAACGTGAAATAATTCCTGAAACTCCTATAAATAATTTCTTAAATCTATGGATAGCAAATGATTTATTAGTTGCAAGTAGAAAGATAATTCGTGATAAATTACAAGATAAATTATTTATGCTGCACAAAAAAAAATTTTCAACGTTACCTGTACCGTTATGTTATAGTCCTGCTGATACTCGACGACAGAATATTGAAGTTGATATTTCAGGAACGAAGGAAATACTAAATCTTGTGCTGAATGATATTGTTTTCGTTGACGTTAATCTTGTTGAGAACGCGTTAAACATGGATAGATCTCCATGGAAATTAGGATACGCCATAACGATTCATTCTTCACAAGGATTAACCATCGATGATACAAATATTTGGATCGTCGATAATAACATCGAATGGTCAAATTTAGTTTATCTTGCAGTATCTCGAGTAAGAAGAATATCTCAATTACATAGAATTGTCGTGAACGATTTATGAAAGTGAATGCGGTGGTAATTGTGTATTTTCAGGAATTACAAGTAATTGTTCACGTAAAAATCCACGTTGAGGAGCAGTTGAATCTAATCTGTAAATTGGAGCTCTTCCAGTGGATCTGGTCACGCTGGAAATTTTGTGTGTCGTTAAACTCCAAATAGGATCAGTTGCTCTTTTTTTTACCTCCTTCAAGTTCACCGGGTTCATATAAATATCTGACTGTTACATTACCTAATATTGGTTGTTTTGAAAAATAACGTCGCTGTCAGTAGTTATCGCTACGGGGTATATAATCTTTTGTAATCGGATCAGCAGGTTTCATAGAAATTGAGCGAGTAATTTCATTATTTAACGCAGCTGTTACACTTGGTAATCTTGCAACCCATTCACGAGATTTATTATCGTTCTGAATTATTTATTTTGCATATTGATATCCAAATAATCGTTCAGCTAATGTTCGATTAAATCGTTCAGCTATCGCTTGATCACGGTGAATTGCGGTATGTCCTCGTCTGATATTGACGTTATGTTGATTCATCAGCGATGATATTTCACCAAAAAATTCTCGACCAGGATCAACCTGTAATAGTTTTGGCCATCGTAATGGTCCTCGTTGATATATTCGTTTAAACGTTGATGTAACTTTAGATGTTGTTTTTGTTGATAATGGTTCTGCCTCTTTGTATCTATTAGCAACATCAACAACGATTAGTGCATATTTGTACGTACGTGATCTATGTCCACGTGTGATAGTATCATGTGGTAAAAAAAAAAAAATATCTGCTTGATGAACTTCATTGGGAACATTAACGTCGAAATGTGCAAATTCAATTTTTTTAGGCGGACGTAGATAAATCTGCCAGATCGCTTGATGCGCTAACCAAGTTGCAGCTGCGGTCTTTGATACCTTTGCTGCTTTAGCGAGTTTATCAATTGCTGCTTTACCTTTCCAGTATCCTTTTGGACTGTAGTAAACGGATTCCATTATAATAATTATATAATCAATTACCGGCCCCTAGCATCATTTTACCTTTCATAGCAGATTTTATTAGAAAACTAGCAATTTTTTCTCTGATAAATTTATCCTTTATAGAATTTAACGCATGAATCAATTTTACATCTGCGAGATGTCGTTGTTGTAGATCATTGCTTTTGTATGCGATATCGTGAACATAACATGCTTGATCAATTTTATTTACTGGATATTCTCCTGGTTTTGGTTGATCTTGATTATCGAGTCTAATACCTAGACGAGTTCCAGGACCACAATAGTTATATCCTGGCAGGTGTTTTTCTCCTCGATATTTTGCCCACGGAGTTCCTGGTGATCTTCCTAACGAAGTAGCGATATCACCTCCTCCTGTTTTGGACGAGATAAATTTATATTTTTTGTACCGCATCCTGAGCATTTACCCGTTAGTGCGCGTTTTTATTTTTTGTTGTTGTTGTGGTTAATCCAACGGTAGGGGTAGATGTTCTACATCGAACACAATATAAATTCATGCTATTTATTATTATGGATATAATTGACTTTTCGGCTGCAAAGCGACGAGAACAAATTAAGCATCATCCAGCATTACCAAATTCCATTAGGATGATAATAATAGGTCCGTCTGTTCGGAAGCGGTAAAACGCAATTGTTACTTAATCTGATAATGAGGTGGTTGAAATGGGATAGGTTATATTTAGTTGCTTCATCCGTAGATGATCAGCGATGTTACGAAGTACTCAAAGATTTTAATGAAAACGCAGCGTCGTTTAACGAAGACAACGACAACATTATTGATTTTATTACCGATATTGATGAAGCTCCGTCGGTGGATGATCTGAGCGGAGATATTAATAATCTTGTGGTATACGATGACGTAATGTTAGATAAACAATCCAATCCAGCTAGGATATTTTCCAGGGGTCGTCACAAAAATACGGATGTAATTTATGTTACTCAACGGTACGTACAAATACCGAAAGTAATTAGAGATAATTGTAATATTTTAGCTGCATTTAACGGAGTGAATAATCATACGCTGCAGAATATTTATTATACTTGGTGCTCAGGAGATATGGATAGGATTAAGTTTAAAAATTTGTTTTCACATGCGCAATCTACCCCACATGGATTTATAACCATAAATTTACATGATCCTAGGTCAAGATATCGTATTGGTCTCGAAAAGATTTTTTCGACATGAACATGTAACCCCAACGAAGTCGGATATAAAATTCCGTACGTGTGATAAATATTATTCATAAATTCGGTGTCGTTGATCAATTCTGGTTTAATGTCAATACAGTTTACCCTAGCGTTAATATCGTCATCATCAACATCATCATAATCGATTTTTGATTCCTTTAATGTTTTTATTATATTGTTGTAGTATATTTTTTAGATTTTGATCATGTAATATCATATCTAACTTTGTGCAATTTTCTTTTATTGGAATCCTGGGTATTTCAGGTTCTGAATGCTGTTCGGTAGAATTTTCTAAATATCTTACTTTTATTTGTGATTCTTTTTTTCTATGATTCTCATGAGACGCTGAAATCCAATACCGTATTTGGACTGTAATTGCATCGTTGATATTTTTTTGTAATCGTTTCCTATTTCGTTTTCTTGTTCTGCTGTTAATTTAAAACCTTTTGGCATTTTTAGTTTAAAGTATATAAATTATGTTAAAAAAATAATTTTAAAAAAAATATTAAATTAGTTTAAAGTAAATAAATTAGTTTAAAGTATTTATCTGAATAAAATTCTTTAAACTTTTTTTTTTTAAATTAACAGTAACAGGAGGAATGCGACCACAAGTACTGGGACCAAGTAACGTAAAAAATATGCGCTGTCGACGTTTTTTTGGCTCGAATGCAATTTGGTCTGTTCGCCCCCTCTGCTGCTTGCCGCAACAAAGAAATATGTGGAATGATAAAGATACTACACTCGATGAAAAATTGAATACACTACGAGCCGAGTATGACGTTCACGTAAATATGTTTTTAAACACTCGTAGAAATTTTCAAAAACTTAATAAAATCGCAGATGATTTCTTTGGAAGTCCGATGGTTGCTGACATAAAACTCTCTGAAATTAACACAAAACTAGAAGATATTGTCAGTGGAATTCCTGATATCATTCACAAACTAATCTGATTAAAATTCCTAACAAGCAGATCATCAACGTGGTATACACAGTATCATCAGGATCCTCAACATGGTCACAGCAAAATAACACTATCAAGCATACCGCGGAAGTCATTGATGTGTATAGGCTGTCCGTGTTCCGAGCTGCAAAATTTAAGATATTTACCACATTTCCATGGCGTCATTCAACCGACAAATTTTCTGGAACCGTGTCTATTGTGTTAAATCAAGCAGTCGAAGAAACGTTCATACTGGAACCATCTGATAAAAAAATTAATCGCAGCGTCCTACTGGTGGTGTCTGGAATTTGTCGCTGAAACACCGCAATTGATTACTTAATACTTTAGAGTATGTGATTTCACAAAAGTTAGATCTGAATATTGTAAACAAATACAGATACGAGCAAGTTTGTTTATTACAGACACAACTGAAGAACATCATTGGTGAATAGACAATACAAATTAAAAAATACCGTCGACGTATCGTTGTTACTGATATAATTGTTTATTCTGCATCTGCCGTAGTCGCTGAAACAGCAACAATAATAGGATCATTATCATCCACATACATAATAGCACCAGTAACAGGAATTGGTGTTGCAGCTATAACTGGTGTTGCTGGTATTCTTAATATAATTGCAAAAACGATATCTACGTGTGCGGCTGATAAATTACATGAATATAAAAAAAATGCTATCAGCGGCAACACACGCACACACCAAATTATCATCACTGATATCAGGGCTCAATGATGGAATAATATCAGATCAGGAATTCGCAGAAATGATTAAGATTTACCACGACACCTTCGGTTTGGCAACTGGAAATCAAAACCCGCCGTCTCCGACAAAGACAGAGTCACCTTAATTTAAATCCTGATTTAAAATCAGGAAGTAAATAATAATAATATCATCAACGATGACATCACAAGAACTCCTCCAACAAATCGTCGCTAATACAACACCACCAACAACTACGATGATATCAACGAGCTCAACTAATCCTGAATTCGACATTATCTTTCCAAGGGCAATTCCAGCGAAAGAAATAGCGTTAGCACAATTGCGAGTATATCACAGTTGGCCAAATATTAGATCAAAATCATTCGGTGGGTTACCAGCAAATAACTCATTAGTGTTTACTTATAAAAATAACCCCGATGGAACCCCAGATTGGCAAGTTGTAGATATTCCTACGGGCAGTTATCAAATCGAACAGATCAATGATGGATTCCAACGCAGAATCAAATCTATCACAGGAAAAGAATCTAAAATCGCTATTACGGTTCATGTGCCAACATTATCAGCTGCGATAGAAATATCAATGCCTGACTACGCCGTAGATATATATCAAGCATCGATCAGAACTGTATTAGGATGGCCAGAAGGAGCACCTGTTTATCAAGGACCACTAGAACCTAAACGAGCCAATTTTACCACAAACAAAAGAATATTTTTAAAGTATCCAGAATATCGAAAAGCTTATCCATGGTTTCAAAGAGAGACGAGTGTAACACCAACTTTTATCGCGTCTACCGGTGAAAGACTTCCTAAATTTAATTTTCCTATCTTTATGTTTCACGAAAATAGAGAAGGGGTCTTCAACAATTATATTTATAAATATTTTTCCGATAACATTAAACACGAACACAAGCGAGAAAGTGATAATCTGCGAAATTTATTTTCGAGTATAACACAAGATTACAACGATGATGTAAAACAACAGATCATTGAAACTATACAACATCTAAACCAAGTTGCATCAGATCTCGAATATTTCAACAAAATCATCGTCGAGCATGTAAATTTGGAAACTGAATTTTGGCCACCTGTTCCACCACTAAAAGTAAATACAAAACAATTATTTGCTAGATATTTTAGAATAGCCGAAGCAGATATACTAAAATTTGTAATACCGGAATATAACTCTGATATTTTAAGAAAATCAGTTAACGATATAATCGATGAAAATTTTCCCAAAGGCGTTGAATCATGGAGAAAAATATCCCCTCCAGAGATTATTCTCAAGCACGACAATGATCCATACTGTGGTGGTCATCACATATCACCAGGTATTGTCGCGATCACATCAACGATCGCAGTTAATTTGGTGTGTGATGCTATTGATGGGAATTATCAAGTAGATACTGAAATATCCAGACAAGCACAACAGGGATATATCCTATATTCATTTACTCCCGAAGTACCTTCTGGGTTTTTAATTGTGTCAGTTCCCGTTAATCCGGTTTATCTGCGATGTCATAATCCGCTGTTGTCACGGATACATTTTAGACTTACTGACCAGGCCGGACACTTACTTGACCTACGTCAAGAAATTCTGGCAATAAGTTTGTATGTACGCTCATAGAGCGTCATCGTGAATGATCTCTTCTCAAATTAAATTACACGAATAAATATAATGGATGGAATAATTGCAGAGATAGAAAAACTAACCATTGCACAACAATTGACGGTGTGTTATTATTGTCTAAACAAACTTCATAGTAAGATTCTCGAATGTTGTAACTGATATAGTAAAAAATTCTGAATTAATGGAAAAGTGAAAAAAAAAAGAAATAAGTCTGAATCAGAATAAATATAATCTGAATCAGAATAAATATTATAATCTGAATCTGAATAATTTTAACAATCAGAATCTGAATCATAATAAATATTATAATCATGAATCAGAATAAATATTATTATCAGAATAAATATTATAATCAGAATCTGAATAAGAATAAAAAAATAAAAGTAAAAAACCTGAATCAGAATAATATTATTATCAGAGTAAAAAAATACAAATAAAAAATAAATTGAATCTGAATCAGAATCGCAATAAAAATAAATATCATACTCTGAATCTGTGTCAGAATAAATATTATAATCTGAATCAGAATCAGAATCGGAATCGGAATAAATATTATAATGAATTTTATTTTATTTTTTAAAATTTTTTTTACTGAAAATCAAATTAAACTCTGAAAATCGATGGGGGAAATACCCGACTAAAAATCAAAATCAGACTAAACTCTGAAAATCGATGGGGGAAATGCCCGACTAAAAATCAAAATCAGACTAAACTCTGAAAATCATTGGGGTAAATGGTACTCATTGTTATATTTTTGGTGATAAAATTACGCTGAAACAATAAAATATTACTTTTTTACTGACCAACAACAGCAATAAAATATTATTATAATGAAAATTTTATTTTTATTTTTTTCGGACTGATTTTCTAATTTTGATGGGGTAAATGGTACTCAAAATTATAATTATCGTCCAGATTTCATAATTTGATGGGGTAAATGGTACTCAAAACCATAATTAACTTCCAGATTTCATAATTTGATGAGGTAAATGGTATTCAAAATCATGATTATCTTCCAGATTTCATAATTTGATGGGGTAAATGGTACTCAAAATCATGATTATCTTCCAGATTTCATAACTTGATGGGGTAAATGCTACACAAAATAACAAAAATATCTCTGAAATTGATTTTAAAAAAATAAATCAGAATAAAAATAAATATTATAGTCTGAACAAAAATAAATATTATCTGATTCAGAATAAATATTATTATCAGAATAAATATTATAATCTGTTTCTGCATAAATGTCATAATCAGAATAAAAATAAATATTATCAGCATAAATCTGATTCTGCGTAAATATTATAAACAGAATAAAATCTGAGTAAATATTATAATCTGAATCAGAATGAATAAAAAATAGCAAAAGAGAGTATCTGAATGAGTTGAATGACGTAAGATATATATTTTTGGGTACTTGTTATATTTTTCTTTCTCATTGCAATTGTTGGATCGCTATGCGCGATAGGGGTAATAAAAACATCCCCTAAGTGAACCCCTGGTGTTTTGAGGTTAGAGGTGCCAGGCGAGTTACACCTGGAATTAGTTTTTGCTTACAATCTATCAATCACCCGTACACAAGTATATTTCGTCATCAACTGCCCGCAGGTGCCCCCCAATTATAATAGCATCTGTCGCCGAATGCAAGACAATATGTCTATCGAAGTTTTCGAGACTAGAACATGTGAAGAGTTTCCACTAGTAGATCCGTACGCGAAGGGATTAACTCCACGACTAACGGAGCTCTTACAAATACACAGGTAAGTATATAACTATTCGCTACCACAGTCACTAGTGACAGCGCTTTCACGCTCAGTGACCTCATCAGTAGCGACATTGTCACTGAGTTTACAATGAATCGGTTCACGATCAGACATACATTTCTTCAGGTGCCGCACACGTGAGCTCATGATCTTTTTTGTTTCGTATTCACACGATAACTCTGATCTAACTTTCTCAATCGCGTTTGTGAGTGAAACAAATTTTTGAATATCCTCATCATCGACATAAAGTAGAGACTGTTTCATGGCCTGTTGAAGTAACTTAATGAATCTATATTCGGCTGCTAATGTATATCTTCCATCATATTTCCATTCCTGTAGCGCTTCAAAATCATTTATAATTTTATCAGGGTCCAATTGTTATGCTAATTATATATTCTCGTCATTTAATTTTTGAATCTCGGAAATAATTGCATGAATATTTTCGGAAATCATTATATAATAAATATTTGTTTAAAATAAAAATATTTTCTGAATCTGAATAAAAATAAATCCAAATATGTATCAGAATAAAAATAAAAATAAATCTGAATCAGAATAAAAAAAAATGAACCTGTATCAGAATAATAATATTTCTGAATCTGAATACATCATGCTACTGTATATTTTTTGTTTTTTTATTCCGATTCAGATTTATTTTTTGCATTTTTATTCTGATTCAGAAATATTTGTATATTTTTATTCAGATCCAGAAATACGTTTATTTTTTTATTCAGATTCAGGAATAAATATTTCTTTAGAAATACTTTTATGAAGATTTTTTTTCTGGCTGAGATTCAGAAAGAATGTCCTTGTATGGAACCATTGCCCACTTCAGTTTCTTAAATTGCATCTGAACGTCTTTTTATATGATATTTGGTAATCCGAAAATAGCTCACTTAGAAACGCTGCTTGTTTTTCTCTTTTTTTCTTAACTATTATCCCAGACAAAATAGGGGAAGGGCAAGAACCCTGACAAAGTCAGAAAAACAAAGATAATGATTTTTGAAAAACAGAAAAACCCAGCAAAACATATAATTATAAACATAATTTATTATACAAGAGAGACTACTGCTTAATTACTTTGCTGAGAAAACTTTGCTTGACGGAGTTATCTCCCTTCATCCAGAGAGTTTTTGCATACAACTATAACAAAATCCAAAATCGATTTTAAATAAATTTGGGTTTGTTAGTGTCTGCATCTAATACAATAGGTAGATACTGAAATGTTATTTTTTGGTTATATTTTTTTGAATATACCGATTTGTGTATTTTATCCGCGACACGTTGTACTGAAGGTGTGACAATATCAAAATATTTTCCAGCTGTATTCATTGCTTGAAATATTATTTCTTCGCCAGTCTCCGCGTTCACGGATTTAACAATCCTTCATATAATTTTTTGTGTTTACCAATACCACCAAATTTGCAATTCTGACTCTGTGAAATAGAATTATTTTTCTGATCTGAATCAATATAATTGATCCCAAGTCCATCTTCGATTATTCCATAAAAATAAAAAACATTTGTAGATGAATTTATGTGATGACTATCTTTCTTTTCCAGCATTAAATCTGAGATAACCAGCATCATCAACAGTTCCGACTGGTCTTTTTAATTGACAGTTCCTGATGATACCATCACGAGATGCCTCATAATTTTTAATGATGGGATGCTTCACAAATTCATTTTGCTCCATTTATATAATATTATTATTTGTCTAAATTATTATTTTGAAAATCTGGCTAGATAGGCTTCAGCGTTTCTTATGGGAGATTCATTAGAGACGCCATCGGTATTGTTTTTTATCATAATATCGTTTCAGCTCTCTGTATTTTTTGCCACCACATTGCACACGCAACTGCGTTTTTCCTCTGACCCCAACACCACATTTCAAGCACGGTTTTGGTCTTATACACCTCCTACGAACACTTTGCATGTGACATCCACAGAATTCATTTACGCAAGTCCTGTTACAAGAAAGTGAAGAACCGATCATGAGCCACTTGTATTTATTATTTGTTCAATCATTATATATATATATATATATATATATATATATATATAGGTATATATATATATATATATATATATATATATATATATATATATATATATATATATAAGGGTATATATATATATATATATATATATATAATCAATCTTCAATTTAAATATATATTTGGCTTACTTATAATATGGAGGAATTTACGAGATTATCTGCGGTTAAGCTCTCTAAAGCCAGATTCGATCTCGACAGAATAACCCCTCAATTACCAAGGCGAGCTTTGGTTGATTTAACGAATAAGACTCTGATCAATCGTATCAGTGAAGCCAAGAGAGAATTTCGCGATGATGGTGCAGCTCATGTATGGTCAACATTCAGAATTGTAAGCGACGCCGGTGGCATTGCCGATGGTGTTGTCGATGCTACAATGAATGATAAACGAGCAGCGAGAATTATTAATTATCTCGACGCCGCAGGAAAATATATAATTCAAATAAAATTTATCGTAGCAACAGTTGACTATACATCGATTATCCGTGACAAACGTGATCCTGTTCGCGCGTCTCGTCAGGGTCATAGTGGAGGTATTGTAACGATAAATAAATATTCAAAACCAGGAATACTGACTGGAATTGATAGACCTTATTATGAACGAACATATCCTGTAACGGCAGTTGTTTATGCCATATATCCACTGAATGATAAACCTAATGTTGATAAACTTCTACCAATGAAAATTTCTCTCCTGAATTATGTTGCTGAGCGAGTTACAGAACATTTCAGAAACGCGAGACGAGGAAACGGTTTAACGGATCTAATACGTAAAAAAATAAATGAGTGGGCAGAAACAGTTAAAGATATTGGAGCGTCTGTCAAAGATGTTGCTGAACTGGAAAAAATTAAGATTTCCAATAAGAGTGAAGACATTAACCGGAGAGATTTTATACGAATCAAAATATAAAAGAAATGTAGCTTCGATAGAAATTATTGATCATAATGCACATGCGTGGATTTCTGATATTACAATGTTTCCACAAAATCGAACTGTTAAATTCTATAGCGGTGATATGTTTGATTTTATCAGAAATATCAGTAAGAGTGACCCTGTATCCGTGTGGTTGTTTCAGAGTTCAGAATCTGTGAACAGCGATAAAACTCGGTATGATCAGTTTGTACGGCCTAATGGAGATATTTATCGTACAGAATATCTCCACGACGAAATGAACAATCTTTTGCGTTGAAATACGCGAACGATGACCATGTCATCGCTGATGAAATCACTGTCGAACGATTACTCAGTAATTGTTTTACCGTTCCGTCAGTTGCTGCACATGCTGCTCAGAAGAAAAATTCATGGAAACCAACATGATTGGAATTTCTTGAAGATATCCAACGCAGTTGTATCGAATAAGGACACAGCGGATTATGGAATACTAAATACGATTATAAAGATGTTATATTGGTTGATATGGTTGCATGTTATCCCGGAAGTTTTCTTGGATACGGAGAATGTTTCGAGTAGTTCAAAAGATTTGGACATCCAACACACGAGATGACCAGAGTTGCAATAAATGGACCCTTACCAGATTTTGACCTGACCGGATTTGCATGCATTGAGTCATTTGAGTTAGCACGGAATCTCCATCCGGTTGTTTATGTTTGGTTTGGGAGACATTTTTCAGAAAAATGTTGGGTTGCAATAGTTTTAGTTAGATATATGATTGATACGGGAATTTTGATGTCATCGACATTCAGTGAGCAATTATATCATATTGTCCGCATAAACAAGTTTGGTTACCACAGCAGAAGAAATACTCTGATGATGAAAATCCTGATATAACTGATTATAAAAATAACTCGCAAAGAATCTTGGGAGAAAAATAATTGGTAAATTTATGCAAGGAGGATCATATGATCACAAATGACATTATTGTAGACTAGTCATGGATGATGCCGAATTGGATTTTATAATTGCTGATACAACAGAGAGAGGCACTTTTATAAACCGAGAAAATGTTTATTTATCTGATGGAACTAAATCAGGTACAATCGTGATCTACACTGATGGTGAATCACCGCAGTTTACTCATTCAAGATCTTCGATGCTTGCGTATGTTTCGATAAATTTATTATCGATGACAAACAGATTTTCTGGTACCGCGGTTAGAGTCGCAACAGATTCATTTTATATCAATAAAAAATACACAGAATCACTGAAACAGTTAAAAATTTCCAATGACGCTGATTGGGGATCGTGGAGAATAAAACGAAAACAAATTCTTGATTATTCTGAATCTGCCGATTATATTTCTGAGGATAATTATTGTAAAAATAATCGTTTATCGGAATTATCATCGGCTCTATCTGTGTTTGATCCTGTAACCCGTCATAAGACTGTTTATCTCAACGGGTGCGGTGGTTCTGGTAAAACAACACGTGCGATTGAATTATTTCGACGATTAAATAAATCCGCCGCTATGATTGTTTTGACACCCACACATAGACTTGCACGAGAAATGAACGAACGTGGAGTTAATTCGTATACATATCACAGTTTCTTTCGATGGAAGGGAGATACATGGACTCCTGAGCGAATGGGTGAGAGACATATTACTAAGATTATTATTTGGAATGAGATCTGTACGGTATCATTGGAAGTATTAAAAATATTTCTCAATTGGTTGTTAACGAGAAATACTGCGATTAGCATGTGTGGTGATCATGGTCAACCACCCCTTTTTGTTGGATCATCTCCACACGAATGGCTGATAAAGTCCGTAGATTATTATGAGGAGATAACTGATGATCATAGAGCTATTGATGAACCACTGAAAGAATTTAAAAGATTGATCTGATTGCAGCCAGATAAGATGCAATGTGAGATAATGCGTGAAATAATTCCAGAAACTCCGATGAATGATTTTTTGAATTTATGGAAGCCTACTGATTTGATAGTCACAAGTCGGAAGTAGTTCGTGATACACTTCAGGAGAAATTATTTCTGTAACATAAGGAAAGATTTTCGGATTTGCATGTTCCTCTTTGTTATCGTGCAGCAGATGCACGAAAACAGAATATAAAAGTTGATATTCCAGGAACGAATGAGAAACAATGAGAAACAAAAACTCGTTCTTAATGATATTGTTGTTATTGTTGATGTTAGGTTAACGCAGCTGAGAACGCAATGACGAATCACTCGTCACAGGGATAAACTATTCCTGATACAAATATCTGGATTGTCGATGATCGGATTGAATGGTCAAATTTAGTTTATCTAGCGGTGTCGAGAGTCACAAAAATATCTCAGCTGAAGAGAGTTGTAATAGATCACGTGATAACCGAGGAAATAACTGATAGAAACATTAAAGCTGTTGTCAAGAAAAAATTAGTTGGTTATCAGCAATCTGACAAAAAAAAATAAACGTGATTTTGATCTCGATATTGATTTTATTATAACACTAAAACAACAACAGAATAATCATTGTGCAAGCTGTAATACAATAATGATGTGGAAGTATTCGAACAATAATCCAAAACAATTCACCGTGGATAGAATTAATAGTAATCTCGGTCACACACGTAAAAATGTAATATTGACCTGTCTTGAGTGTAATCGACGTAGGGGTGCTAGTGTTCTGCTTGTACAGAAGTGAAGGCGGTGGTAATTGTGTATCTTTAGGAATTACTTGTAACTGTTCATATACAAATCCACGCTGAGGAGCAGTTGAATTTAGTCTGTAGATTGCAGGTCTACCCGTGGATCTTACCACGCTGGAAATTTTATGTTTGGTCATACTCCAAATAGGATCAGTTGCTCTTTTTTTTACCCCCTTCAAGTTCACCGGGTTTATATAAATATCTTAGTCACATTACCCAATACTGGTTGTTTCGAGGAAGAGTCACGTCGTTCTATTGGTATATTTTTTTTGTGATCGCGCTGATGGGTTTCATGGAAGTTGAACGAGTAATTTCATTATTTAACGCAGCTATCACACTTGGTAGTCTTGCAACCTATTCACGAGATCTTTTGTCCCCGGAAAGGTCAGTGGATATTTCCTTTGCATATTGATATCCAAATAACCGCTCAGCAAGTGTTCGATTAAATCGTTCAACGATTGCCTGATCGCGATGAATTGGGGTCCTACTAAATACTGCTAAGCCTGACAAAGCCCAACAAAGCCTGACAAAGCCACACAAAGCCTGACAAAGCCACACAAAGCCATGCAAAGTCAGATTAAAAAAGCGTATTTATACTGTTAATTATATTGATGAATCAATTAACCTAGACGAAAGACATATTTATGCAAATTTAAATAACAGAAAATTGGGCGACAAAGTTCGAATTTCGAACGATCATAAAGTATTGATAAAGTATGACACAATCATGTTGGAAATGTTTGTTATTATTTTATAAATTGTTTTTTCGAATGATTATCGAAAGAAAATTCAATTTTCCAATATATATTATAACGAGTTGTCAATTTGTATATACTTTTGTCTATATTCGACACCACATAACAAAGGTACACAAAGCCAGAAAAGTCATATTAGGAAGGTGTATTTATATTGCAAAATAAGATTGATGAATAAATCAACCAAATCGAAAAACTAGGGTTTTATATATATATATATATATATATATATATATATATATATATATATATATATATATATATATATATATATATATATATATATATATATATATATACCCCCATTAATAGACCGCGAATTGGGAGATAAATTAATTTGGATAATAACAAAGTCAGACAAAATCACATTTGAAATAGGTTTTTATTTGTCAATTGGAAGGCCGCGCAATTCACCCAAATCCTGACGACAGTTTATCAGATACAGACATTTTAAAATAATAAACATTTCATAATACCAGAACAATTTTTAAAGAAATTTTGAAATCAGATTGTTTATTTTACACCGAGTCCGATTTGCATCTGTAAAGTGTTATCACGATATGTGCATTTCTTTTATTTCACAATCATTAAAAAATCCATTATAGTCATTATATAATTGAAATAAGTAACTTAATCTGACTTTATTTGTGTGTACTTTAGCCTATTTCATTGGATTTCAGTAACTAGCTACGATGTCGAGGTACTAGTATTAGTATGGATGAGTAACTAGATGTGCATTTCGTTTTCATAATTTTTATTATTGGATTTCCCCCAAAATTTGTTTGTACTGATGATTACTTAATAATTTTTGTAAAAAAAAAAATGTTTATTTGATTTCTCTGACTTATTTTTACATATTAAATTAAGTGTCAACAATTTTTCTTATCAATTCCATACCTTGCTGGCATGAAGGAAGGAGGGGTTATTTAAACAGTGTTTCACAACATTATAGCATTTGCTATTTCTTAAAAGATGTAAATTTTAAGAGTTTTCAAAACAAGAGCTTGCCTCTATCGCTTGAAATATAGTAATGAAATTTGAATCTTGTGGAAAATTTCATTCTACATAAAGCGTTTATGACCGGGGTATGGATTACAATTCGTCATATGACAGGCTTCCGCAAATTACATCATATCAAAATAGCAGTTAGAAGCAATTTTCATTTTTAAATCTATGTTTAATTCAAATGGTTTTTAGTTTCAAGTTTGCGTAGAAACTCACTTATCATAAATTAATAAATGAAAATATTAGTAAAATGCTTATTATACCAAAACCCATATATGCAAATGTTAATTATTATCGCTTTGTTTCTTTGACTTGGGGCAGTGTCGCCTCCAATAAGTTTTGTCCCCAAGACGTATCGGTCCTACTAAACACCGCAAAGACGCACAAAGACATATATAACTATTGTGAATTATATTAAATATTAAATCATGTATTTTCTCAAACATTTTCTTATCATTATTTGTACATTATTGTAACACTCTAAAAATATTTAATTACGGTTAGTTTAATGTAAATTTATACAAATATCTTCCCAAATGGAGGCTGAATGTTCTTATTTAGACATTTTAAAATAATAAACATACCAGTTAAGACTGTTATGCTCTGTATGCCTCTTTTGAGATGAAGTGAATTTGGAATTGGTCTCCCAATTACTAGTCATTCATTATGGTGTGCGGAGTAAATCCAACATTTTTCTATTGCAATTTATGCGGCAAAAACACCATACAAGAATAGTAAACATTTTTATTATCACTTTGTCAGGCTTTGTATGCCTGTCTTATGAAACATCGAAAGGTTTGTATAGTTTGTCAACCTGTGTTTCGATAATTAGTCAAATGAACAGTTTATAAAATAACAAACATTTCGAATATCGTTTTGTTCAGACTTTATCAGTATTTTATCATTATTTATAATTATGTTGAAGTTTGTCCTTCCGTTTGGTTAATTTATTCGTCAATATAATTTACAATATACATTTGTCTAATATGACTTTGCATGACTCTGTCAGGCTTTGTGTGGCTTCGTCGGGCTTTGTATGACTTTGTCAGGCTTTGTATAATTAGGACATATTGAAATATTGCATTTTCTTCCGATAATAATGCAGATGAACAACTGATCAAATAAGAAACATTTTACATACGATTTTGTTATTATTCGGATTCGAACTTTGCCGCCAAATTTTATTGGGTTATTTAATTCGGCATAATGATGTTGAAAACTAATCTTTCAGACTAGTTACTTTATTGGTCAATATAATTTACAATTATAAATATACTTGACTAATATGACTTGTATGCCTCGGTCAGGCTTTGTGAGGATTTGTCAGGCTTTATATGACTTTGGCTTTGCGTGATTAGGATATACTGAAAAATTTCATTTTCTTTCGATAATAAGTTAAAAGAACAATTTATAAAGTAATAAACAGTTTACATATGATTTTGTGAGACTTTGTTATTACTTTGTCATTTTTCGATTTCGAACTTTGTCGCCCAGTTTTCGGTCATTTAAATCTGCATAAATATGTCTTTCGGCTAAGTTAATTGATTCATCAATATAATTAGCAATATAAATACACTTTTTTAATCTGGCTTTGTGGGGCTTTGTGTGGCTTCGTCAGGCTTTGTGTGGCTTTGTCGGGCTTTGTCAGGCTTTGTCGGGCTTTGTCAAGCTTAGCAGTATTTAGTAGGACCAATGAATTGCGGTATGTCCTCGTCTGATTTTGACATTATGTTTTTTTCATCAGAGATGATACTGCACCAAGAAATTCTTTGCCAAGATCAACCTGTAGCAACTGTGGCCATCGTAGACCGCCACATTGATAAATTCGTTCAAAAGCAGATGCAACTTCAGCTGCTGTTTTAGTTGATAATGGTTCTGCTTCTTTGTAACTACTTGCAACGTCAACAACAGTTAACGCGTATTTGTATGTGCGTGATTGACGTCTACGTGTTTTAATAGTATCATGTGGTAAAAACAAAATATCTGCTTGGTGAACTTCATTGGGGGTACTGACATCAAAATGTGCGTACTGAATTTGTTTAGGTGTTGGTAGATAAATTTGCCATATTGCCTGTCGTGCTAACCAATTTGCAGCAAAAGAACGTGCTACACCTGCTGCATCAGCAAGTTTACCAATCGTTGCTTTACCCCTCCAGTATCCTCTTGGGCGATAATAAATCGATTCCATTATAATAGTTATATATGATTAATTACCCGCCTCTAGCACTAATTTACCTTTCATTGCAGATTTTACTAGGAAGCTAGCAAGTTTATCTCTGATTTATTTTTAATGGAATTTAACGAATGAATCAACTTCACACCTGCAATATGTCGTTGCTGTAAATCTTTATTTTTATACGCAACATCACGAATGTGGCACGCTTGATCAATCGCATTTATTGGATACTCTCCGGGTCTTGGTTGGTCTCGTTCATCAAGTCGGATATCAAGTCGGGTTCCAGGACCACAATAATTATATCCACGAAGTTGTTTTTCTCCTGGGTATTTAGCCCATGGAGTTCCTAGTAATTTTCCCAGTGAAGTAGCGATATCACCACCTGTCTTCATAAGAGATGAAATAAATTTGTATTTGTTTGTACCACATTTTACACACTTGCCTGTAAGTGCAAGTTTTTTTTTTTTTTAATTTGTTGTTGTTGTTGTTGTTGTTGTGGGGCTTAACGCCATTTTTCAGCACACGATAGGCTATACATGGCGGCCAGTATTAATCCACTGGTGGGAGTGGATGCTCTGCATCGAAATTTGTTTTTACTGTTGTTAATCCACTGGTGGGAGTGGATGCTCTGCATCGATATAAATTCATGATATTTATTATATTTGTACAACATGGATCTCATTGACTCTCAGCGACACGAAAACAAGAGCCAATCAAGCATCATGCAGCGTTACCAAATTCTATCAGAGCAATTATAATAGGTCCATCTGGGTCTGGTAAGACGCAATTATTGTTTAATCTAATAATAAGATGGCTCAAGTGGGATAAGTTTTATTTAGTGGCACCATCCGTAGATGATCAGCGATGCTACGATGTGCTTAAAGATTTTAATGAAGAAGCGAAGTCGTTGGATGAAGATAAAGATGAAGATGATAATGATATTATTGATTTTATCACCGATATTGATGAAGTTCCATCTGTTGATGATCTCGATGGACGTATTAATAATCTCTTATATGATGATGTGATGCTGGACAAACAATCAAATCCAGCTCGGATATTTTCCCGAGGCAGACACAAATATACAGACGTGATTTATGTTACTCAGCGATATACACAAATACCAAAAGTGATCAGAGACAATTGTAATCTTTTAGTTGTGTTTAATGGAGTCAATACACGTACTCTGCGAAACATTCATCAGACTTGGTGTTCAGGGGATATGGATATGATGAAATTCAAAATTTCTTCTTAAAAGCACAAGCTACCCCACACGGATTTATTACGATAAATTTTCATGATCCTCGTTCACGATATCGTGTAGGTCTCAATAAAATTTTTGACTGAAAAACACAGCAGCAGGGAGGGCGACGACAAAGAATGAGTGAGCGCGTGAGTAAACAAAACACGCCATAAAAAACAATCATAAAAGTTAAAAAATAAAGTAACAAAAATAAGCTAACCCAAATAGGAAAGTTTCGGGTCGCTTAGAGATTTCGGTTTTGACGTTATTGACGTTTGCATTTTCGTTTTTATAGGAAACTTTAGTTTTCAGCGTAATCTCTAATTGAAAAAGTTGTAGGATCCGCCCTCCCTGCTGCTCGTCATAAGCTTCAGTCCATTTCAATTTTTCAGCAATTTTCTGATAGTGAAGAAAGTACTTTTCTTGAAAAGAGGGTATTAACCCGATATTTTTGGTAACATTAAAACCTGAATTTATATGTAAAGGGGGTAGTGGTGTGTTTTCTGCTGGCCAGTTCTAAATCTTTAAATATATATTGCAGTTCCCTTTCCTCATTTTCTGTCCTCTCTCCATTTGCTTTTCCCCCCTCTCTCTCTCTGCATTTACATCATTTCTTTCTGAAGCTGAAGCTTTGTTAATTCCATCAGGTTTTTTAATAACTGTCATTCCTTTTATTTCCTATGAAAACCAGAGACAGACTTAAAAATTAAACCCCAAAGCTCTAGCAACCAAAATTTCCTTTTCACCTTGTATTGAACTAAAGTATTCTTTATTTCTTGCTTTGTTAAAGATGTTTTTGCTTCAGAAAAATCAATGTCTGGCAAGCTGAAGCAACTCATCCTTTTTCGAAGACTCTAACCCTCCCTGGAAAGGACTTGAAACAAAGTTAGATGAAAATGTGAATGCTTGCTGGCTTCACTAAAGATTTCTCAAATGTGTGAGATTAAAATCTGTACCAGGGAGAAGAAAAATTTAAAAAACAATTTAAATTAAGGTGTATTTTTAACGTCTTTTAAAAGTTTAAAAGAAATTTATATACTGGTGAAGCCAGAATTTCTGTTACGCCTCTAGGTCAGGGGTCTCAAACTCAAACCACCCTGAGGGCAACATAGGGCATTTTCGATGGCCCAAGGGCCACACGACCTTTGTTATCTCTCATGACACCGTGTGATGCCAATGATTTTGCGGGCCACAAGATACAGCTTGGCGGGCCACATGCCACGTGTTTGAGACCCCTGCTCTAGGTCCTAAATGATGTAACAGAAAGAAGGAAAACCAACAATTTTAGTAAAAGAAATATTTTATTTCTCGAAGTTTAAAAGTGAAGATTTTAGACATTTACAGTATTGTGACTTAAATCCCAAATAATCCTAAATTTCCCATCCTAAGTTCAAAAAGTAGAATGTTCTGAATGAATTCCAGTAATCCTGAATGTCCTAATGTACCTATAGTTTGTAATTTCCTGATGCATCAGTTGTCTTGAATTTACTGATATACCATAGTTTTGAATGTCCTGATGTACCATAGTCTTGAATGACTGATGTACCAATTGTCTTGAAATGTTCACAATAATCCCCAAGCAATGTGTTTGCCCAAATGTCAATGAGCACTTTGTAATCCAATGAGTAATTTAAATAATTCCTCACAGATCGTATCTGAACACAATTGTAATTGATTCCATGTACTGATCGTAAAGCAGGAATGAATATGTTTATCAATCCATATATAAATACATCTCACTTGATATATGACACAACATAGTTGTTAGGAACTCTAATGGTAAATTCCATTAACTCATAAGCAAGGCTAGGCCTTGAACTCAGATTTCAGTACACATCATATTTATTACTTAACAATCATAACAAAAGTCAGGCAGAAACTCCATTCAGAACCCTCAATCATGGACAAAAATTTAACACACAATATAGATATATATATAACAAGAGTGCTGACTGTACTATGGACTAAGCCAAAAATGATACAAAACAATGGTAATGTATCAGCTTATTTGAGTTAAAGCGTTCAGTCTCATCCTTTTTACTAGTGAACCAAAAGATCAGTAAGTGTGACCTAATTATGGGTACAGCCAAGTATTTTCTGTATTGTGTGCTTCTTGGAACAGCTGACCTGGCATGGGTTTAATGCAATGAATTTAGCTCAAACTGTAATGGTTTATCCCCTGAATTCATTCCATACTGTTACCGATGTATACACATCTGACCATTCCCATATATTTAGGTAAAAATGTGAATATACAATGCTCATGAAAAGTTTACAAAACAATATATTACCATGAATCCATCATGTCATCAAAGTGTTGCAAATTTAAATTCAAAAAGGATGACCTTTAGGTTCTGAAGTATGGAGCTGGATTTTTTAAAAAACCTCTTTTGTGCAAACCTTCTGTGCATACATGCACTTTAGTATAGTATTAATAAATAGCAAAAATTCAACATCATGTTATCATGAAGTATGTGGCAAGTAATTATTACCATAGAAATTAACCTGTCAGGGAAAACTACTATAATGGAACCTTCATTTTATGTTCATTGAAGAAAGCCATCTCTAGCCCAGATGTATGAGCTAATATACAATAAACATATTCTGAGGACTTAATTTTTTGGCAGTATCATGATGATCATAATTTTAAACTTAAGTGTCTATCACAAAATTATGTAAGGTTGCTGTATCAGTCCTGATTTATTTTTCACATAATAGTCTCAACAAGAAAAACTTTAGAAGGCAAATAGTAAACATTAAAGCTGATATTGAAGGTTATACTGATTTGTTTCAAAGCATACTTTTCATTATCATGCCATCAATGTTAATAAATCTTTCAATAAGTTGTCTTAATGCTAAATTACAGTATTACCTAAATACTTGTGAAAAGGATTCTGTGGTATTGTCTGACCTTTAAAACTGTAAATGCTTGTGATGGCTGAATTAAAATATTCACTAAAATATTTTTTTTGTGCTTAAAAATGATAAACTATTTAAAATTCCTACTTAAGGTGTGTTGTGATTTGTCTGATGAACTGTAGAGTCATCATTTCAATACAAATTAAAAAGAAAAGAAAAATACCAGAAGATTATTGTCTGACATAATTTAAGTATATGTAAGACTCATGGTACTAATGATATGGAAGAATGGGAACCAGTCTAGAAATGGGTGAAGATAAAACAGTATATATTTTTTGGCTGGCCAGGATTGGTTGATAATGAAAGTAAGATAAAGAATCTTTTGAGAGCTTATCCTTGTTGTAATTGAAAAATCAGTTTTATTGATGGAGTTCAGTCCTTTTATAAATGAGATTGGAAAACTATTTACTGAAGTTAGCACCCGACTCATTGATGAGGAATAGAAAGCACATGTATCAGACACATGTAGATCCTTAAAATGCCACTGCGCATATGGTTTTCTCTACACAAGCTGTCATCAAGGATATGTCTATACTGATAAATATACCCAGTAGGTTTGATCATGGGCATTCGTAAATTTAAAGTTTCAGAATTTTGTAGTGTCATGGTGTTTGCATAGGTTTACTGTAGGAGCTGTATTATTACTGTGAGTCCTCTATCAGGATGCAACTACAAAGAAATCAAAGGGATTTCAGTGTGAAGAGAAGTGAGAAGGATGCTGACCCAGTTTCCCCTCTGATCACTGCATATTAATATTAGGAAGACCCAACTGTATTATGAAAAGATGCCCTAATAGGAAATCTGATTACTCTTTAATAAACAAATTGATTCTTGCACAGGTTATGGTGTCATCAAAGAATCTGATCTAATCAGACCGTGTTTCAGTGTGTTTCAGTGTGAAGAGAAGTGAGAAGGATGCTGACCCCGTTTCCCCTCTAATCACTGCATATTAATATTAGGAAGACCCAATATAAAACTACTAAGTAAAACACTTGGCTACATATACAAGGATTTGTATTTTCATGAGAAAATATTTTTCAATACCCACTTTAACTTTAGATTCTTTTTATTTTCTACAGAAATACTTCCATCTAAATACATTTTGTGAAGGCTGGACATGCTTATTGTGAAGGCTGTGATATTCAGGCCATATTATTTAAATTCAGGATCTTTTCATCACAGTGACTATAAGAATATCAACTAGAATAAATGGTTGTCTTGGAAATTTGTTTTCCAATTGTTAGCATCACTGCTGAAATTGAAAAACACCCATTTCATGAATACAGGTTAAACATTTCCTTGGAAGGTTGCCAAGTGTGACATGCTCCTGCTTAATTTCAACAGGATATAAAAACTGATGAGAACAGATGGTTCACAGACATTTAATTCAGATAATTAAAAAGAAATAAGACAGATAAATTAACCATACTATTTTCAAGACAAAACGTCAAAAGAATAAAGTTTGCTGTTGGACAAGTTCTGTGCTGCATAATTGTCGAAGAGCAATAACATTTATTCCTTGTTGATGTCACTGTTAAGGTAAAGATTGCACAGTAGTTTCTTTAATAAATATTGGTTCTAAACCAACATATATGACAAAACACACTAAACAGAATAAATAAAAACGAACATATCTGATCTGGGATGATATCAACAATTAATAAAGTTATCAAAATTTTAGAAACCTTCTACTAGGTACCCATTGATCCTAATGACTGGTTACCTGGATACCCAATCAAAGTGAAATTGCATTAAAAATGTCCAAACCTGAAGTTAAGTCCATGTTTTTCCAAATTCACATAATCCTACAAATATCACTACATAATGTCATCTGTTAAAAATTCCAAGAACAATCCTCAGTCTGATAAAGCTGTGGAATCCTCCATCATCAACTAGTAAATCATTGTGGTCTAGTCATCATAAATATTGTCCGACTCCTTTTCGTTAGCCATACAGATGCTTCCCGATGACGTCATTAGCAGACGATATTTTGCCCATTTTACCTGGACAATGGGCAACCTGGCAGTTTCTCCTATATGCGATCACCAAAATTTTCCATTTTTAACGAGGCACACTGAAGCAAAGTCAACTTATAAATCACAAATATAGATACCGACAGAAAGCTTGAATTGCATTCTGTTTATGTATGTAACTTTCGTAAAAGTATCTTGAGATTCAATGAATTTATTTCAACTTCCAAACACCATATAAAGTCAACGATAAATCTGCCAGCTGACCACAAATATGGCGGCTGATGATGTCATTTGGGAACTATCTATATGTGGATGCTTATTTAGAGACAACTTGAACTCTGTAAGTAACACCTTGATCATACAATTTGTGAAATCTATTCAAGGTTGCAAATGAACATGTCACTTGTGCTGAAGGATCAAATAACCACCCTCTGTTACTTACCGCTGTACCACACTCATGGCTCAATCAAAGAGATGTCACATGGGAAAACAAGTTATGGAATTAAGGTCAATTAATATACTGAAGAGGCAGCCCTTTGACTGGCACATAAATAGTAGATGTCTTTGCAGTTCAATCAAAACAACTGTCAACTTGAAAATATAGTAAGTGCTGCCTTTACAAGCACTGGCAGAAAACTTCTATATGGCTCAATTTATTATCTGGATTATTATCAGTGGGCACATAACCAGATACCAGCTGGCATCTCTGACAAATAATACCCAAAACTGGATATAGAAGTCTGGGATATTCTGGACAAGGAGCAATTTTGGAAATTCAGTAAATGTCATTAAAAAGTGAGATAGATTTGACTGAAAATGTGATGATATGGCTCAAATTAGAATTGAAATTATTAAATAAATTTGTACATCCTCATAAATACATTAAGTTTTTCTTCTAGTAAATATTACAACTGTTAATTACTGCTGTTGGTTTTTGCTACCTTTAGCTAATTTTCAAATTTCCATATCATGAAATATACACTGCAAATTTGAGGAAAAAAGTCAGTTGTGTGAAAAAAAATTCAGTAAATATTACAATTTCTTAACTGATCACAAATGCAGCCCTGTCTAACCTGATTTGTGAATACTGATCACAAACATCATGCCATGGAAACAACGATCATTCATTTTTTCATGCTTTTTTTATTCTTGTGCATCTATTATTGCAAGCATTTTCTTAAGTGTACAGATATGTTGCCAAAAATGTAAAAAACAATTCCAATATTAATTTTTTTCTTAAAATTTTAAAAGCAATTCTTCAAAGGTAAACAAAAATCACACAAACAATATACATTTGTACCTCACAGATATACAAATCTTGTATTAAAAAAATGTTTCCTTCAATGATTTATATAAAAAGTTATTGTTTCACCAAAAGGTAATTTTCATAATTGTTCTTTACTTGGGCTAGACATGTGCAAATTGTTAGAAAGGTGTTCATTGTAAAGATTGCTACTTTCTTAAATAGCAAATAAGAGCTTTTGCTTATTACAAGAAGAAATCGACACAAAAATATTTTGATAATCAATTTTTTATCAATGTACAGCTTTTCCAAATTGCAGAAACAACACATTTCAAAACTGGAATCCGAAACCTACACTCGAAACTGATCAATATTCCCAAGGTGCTGTATTTTTTTCAGTCTTGTTGGATATTACTATAACAGCATTATTATACTGTAGTAAATCACATTTAAAATAAAAAGAGAGATGTAAATAAATCCATTATTTAACACTGACTTGGAGAAGTTTCAATTCACATAGGTCTATGGCCTAGTATTCATGACCAAATATAGTTTGTATTACTAGCACTTTAATACAATGGTCTTCCAAAAGATGGTCACAAAATATGCAGCACATTTTGTGACCAACTTTTGGAAGGAGGAACTGACCTTTCAGGTCAATTTATGTCAAGAGAGACAACTCAGGTAAATGATTAGAACTTAAAAGTGGTTACACCTTCTGCAGATATTGTTCCGATGGTCGAAACATTAACAGAAAATGCTTTTAAAAGGAAATCACCTCCATAATTTTTGCAATTTCAAATAACTTAAGAGAAAAGAAATTTTAGAATAATATATACATTTTTTTTAAAGCTGCATGTTGATGTAAAAAAAGACCATGAATACTGTACCGATGGTTGAAACATTATCTCTTAAGTGGAGCTGGATAACAAGATTACCAAGAATTCCCACAATAGCTCAACTGACAGAGACCATCTTAATTCCCATAACAGCTCAAATGACAGAAACTATCAATGAAAAAGTACTGTGGTACTTACCACCAGATGAAAAGAACAGCAGTATACCAGGTATACCGCACACCTGTACTCTGAAATCCATCTGATCTTGCATAAAGTAGTATTATTTCAACCTTCTGATCCATCAGTGTTTTCAGTACTTTGTATACATACATCTCCCACCTCAAATGTAACTTTTTATTTTACCTGCATTTTTTTTTTGCAAGTGGAAAACAAAATCTGCAAAATGAAATTTCTATTGGCATTTTTTGGAGTAGTTAGTTTTATGGTGATTTTTAAAAGAAAAATAAAACACATGGACAGCATAATTTTTCTGGTATTTTTTTTTATTTGTTTATAAAGGTATGATGTTTTTCTTTTGCTATAACTTGAGTTCGATTTATACACACATCTGATTTTGCATTTTTGGATGATAAAGGATTAATGAATTTGAACCTCACCTGGATAAAACAACAACATATCTGGTGCTAGACATTGAGAAATGAAAATTAAGTCCATATATTCAAACTTCACATGATAAATTTCAGCTGGAATTTCTTAGCTTGAAAATAAAACTGTAAATAATCATTTGACATAAAAAGTTGATCAAAAGCACAAAAAGTGATCTTTCAACTGTTTTACATTGCTCAGAGAACCCTCCCCAAAAAAAGACAAAAATTGATATTGTATTTAGAATACAGTTGCATTCAATTTAGTCTGGCCAAATAAAGTGGGAGAAATCAACTTGGGGGTGGATGGGTTGTTAACCTGGGGAAAATATTTCACTGAATTGCACCATAGCATGGATTTTGCTAAATCAAGATAACATCAGAAATATATTTACATATTTGTGAATGAAATGGCTGGGTGCAAAAAATATCCTGCCTCCCCATGAAAAAATAATGGCTGTGCCCTTGTCCATTGTGTATTATCAGCAGGTAATTTATGGCCACTGCATTAGGTTACATGTTTGTACAGTCGGCACATGAAAAGCCACTGCATTAGGTTACATGCTTGTACAGCAGGCACATGAAAAGCCAATCAACATTCTATTACATACTGTAAATATACACAATGAAGACAACTCAAATATTCTGGTGTGAAACGTTTTCTGGAACTGTAACCCTTGTGACACATGTTGTAGTAGCAACTATAAATGGAGACCTGTCTGCTATCCTTATTGTAAGCATTTATTAGCACTGTCATCTGCCTACTAGTTAAATGCAAGATCTGGGTCAGTAGGATGCTTTCTCTAGAAATTTCTTCAAACTATGTTGACTGCATATTATATGAAAGCAACTGTCTCTAAGTTTCTCTATTCTTTGTAAATTCATCAATATTTGATGGCATATTAGCATAACTTGTTTAATTATACGCTATTATATGTATGCTTTCTTTCAAAGATGGTCAAATTATATTTAGCAATTACTTTTAAACAAAGCATTTGAAATGTTTTTTTCTACAAGGAACAGTATCAATACCTTATGGCAGATCAGAACAATTTTTAAAAAATATTTAATGCCTTCAAGAATGGCTACTTTCTGTCCAATTCTGTTTTTTGGTTTGGAGAAGTGTTTTTCTTTAGTAGGTGCAGCCATATTTGATAGCATCTTGGCTTAATTGTTTTGTAAACTTGAAACCCCTTCATGCCACTATGTTTTCTGACAAATTTGCTCAAATTCTGTGAAGTACTTTTTGAGAACAGCTGTTTAAAGGATTTTCCACTTTAATAACCATAGCAATATCTGAAGATAAATCTGCATCGTTTGCATAAATCTTCAAGTCAAGATGCTTTCTGTCAAAGTTGGTCAAATTGTGAGGATTGGTTTCTGTGAAGAACTTGTTTAAAGTTTGGGATTTTTTACTTTTATTAATGGTAGCAATGTTTTACAGATGATCACCATCTTTTGCACAAACCTGAAAGCCTCCAGGTCAGTTAAATACAGCTGTTGTTGTTATGGGGTTTAATGCCACTTTTCAGCAAACAATAGGCTATACATGGCAGCCAGTATATCTAGTGGAGGAAGAACCTGGAAAAAAACCCGGAAGAACCACCAACCCATGGGAAGCTATTGGCAAACTTTATTACGTACCCACATAGGAAAAGCCCGAGACTCAAACCCATGCAGACAGATGAGATGGCAGTGATCTGTAAACAGTGAGCACTTTAGACCACTAGGCCACCCAGGGTCCCGTCGAATACAGTAAAATTTTGCACAGTGGTATTTGAGAGAAAGTCATTTCAAATGTTTTTCTATTTTTAAGAAATGGGTCAAATCGGCATAATTTATATAAAATTTTAAGAGTTTCATGCCAGGATGCTGTCAAATTTGGTCAAATTCTGCTGAACAATTATTGAGAAGTCATTTAGAGGATTTTGTTAATGGTGGCCTTAATGATGGCAGATCTGCATTATTTGTATCAAACTGAAAGCTGTTTGCAGCACTATAACTTTTGTCGAATTTGGTCATATTTTGTGGTCACAGTGGTTGTTGAAAAGGAATTTTTTCAAAAGATTTTCTACCTTCAGTACTGGTATTTGATGTTGTGTAGGTATAATTTGTAAAAGCCTGAAAGAACTTCATAAACTGCTGCTGTCAACTTTGGTAAAATTCTACTGAGCAGTGTCATTTACTGAAAGTTTTTTCCTTGTCATGGCTGGTCAATATTATCTGTATAAACTTTAAAACTCTTATCGCCAGGACTGTTCTCTGCAAAGTTTGGATGACAGCAAATCTTGTTGTAAATTATGTTTCCCTGATACCACTTACCTGACCACATTTAGTTGGGATAACTTTTTCTGCTACCTCTGAATCCAGCCCTTCTGGAAAGAAGGGAAAATGTCTTTCTGCCTGTATAATTATTGTATAAAGGGAAACAACCCTTACAGGTTACCTCCCCTTATATCACCTATGTGGCTACCATTATACCGTGTTTAAACCAGTTTTCACTCGATCAAAAACATTCAAGGTTACTCATACTGTGGAGACTGGTGTGAGGGATTATTTCTAAAAATAAACAAGTTAGATAAATCCATGAGGCAGCAATGGCATGAACTTAATTTTCATAAGGACAGGTCCCTATCAGTAAGGGATTGGTAAGCTCTCCTGATGTTTAATGCAATCCAACTAGAAATGGTGGAAGCTGAAATATCAGCTGAACCTTTAATGGACCTTCCATTTCCCTATAGAGACTGCCAAGTAAACACAGTGAGTCCTAACTGTACATACAAGTCTATCATGGTTATCTCCATAAAAAATAGGCTGAACCTGGGGATCTCAATCTCAAGTGGAGCAAGTGAATTGAGTTGCCAACAACGGATTCCTGGGACCAAAAGCGTGCTGCTTCCCCATTACACAAGGTAGGAGGCTTGACTCACAATCAGCTAAGACTGAGCAGTGGGTCAGTAGAGGGTGCTGGGGGGGGGGGGCATGTCCTGCTCTCTGCCCTTTTGAACAAGGTGTTGCTCCTCCACAAGGGGAGAGTGCAACTCTCTTTCTATCCTAGTGGTAAAGAGAAGGTGCTCATGGAATGGGGGCAGTGCTGCTCCTCGCCCTTGGGCAAGGGCCCCACTAATTTTAAGAATCTCAAAGGAGACTTGGGTAATCTTTCTTCAAGACTTGTGGGACTCAGAGAAAAAGAACCAAGAAAATTTTGACTAAAGACAAGGACACCTTCTTCCTTGTTTGGTAGGTATGTTGACTCTCCCTGAGATCCCATATCTTGTTAGACCAAATGCTACAAAATAGACAGCCATATGTCCTCTTACAGTACATACTGGATAAATAAGTGGGATGCAGGTTCCAGGGAAATTTCTTGTGGTCATATTTACCATCTGCTTAGACAATGTTCTTGTATTAAAAGAAGGTGAAAGAAGACATATACAAAAACACTTTAAAGATAGATTGCACCAGACAGAGCATGAACTAAGTCTACACTAAGACACCTTTATGTTTCACTAAGAACAAATGATAAAAAGGAAGCAATGCTAAGTTTTCAGTACAGAAAAAAAATAAATCAACCGGGGTTTGTTTTCTTTTTAAGAAAAAAAAAACAAAACAGCATGAGACTAAAAAAATAAATTAGCAAAGAACCAGTAGATTAAGACTGCTAATTAGAAGGAAAACTTGTTGAAGGCTATCTGAACTAAAATGAAAAAGAACCCTAGTACCTGATAATAGTTTTATGATAGATGAATTTAAGAAATGCTGTGTGACCTGCTTACCACGTATAAAATGTCACAATTCACAATATAGGAAAAGTAAATTAAATGACTGGTAGGCAAGTCTGTAGACCACAAAATTTAAGAATCGGAAAAGTTAAATAAATTACCTACCCATGCAGCTTAGAAAATGTTATTTGAATACCAATAAAACAACCAATATGAAATACCAACTCCCTCATTAGGGAAAAATAATGTCAAGACGTACACATGTATGGAACAAGTCTTTAAAAAAAGAACTCAGTTAAACAGTGATGAAAATTGATCTGGATAAAGTTCTGAAGTTTGCCAAAAATATTTAGCACACAAGACAATAACAACCAATTTTTTTTTCTTTTTTTGAGAACTACTACTTCCTCACAATCCAGCCCCCATCCCAGATTAAAACTGTTAAGCTACAAAAACTTAAGTTGTCTGCCCACTAGGTGGCAGTTAGAGTGATCTCCCCTTGATATCAGGCTTGGTGCCAAATCCTGTGAATTCTTGAGCTACTACTGGACTGGAAGGCACACTCTCTATATGGATGTAACTGCAGGGAGGATGGGAGGGTGAGTGTGTATTATGATCAGTTAATTATTATCGAGAAATATATTTAGTAGAAGCAAATTGGTTTCTTCTTCATATACATTACATGATCATAATACCTTAGAAGAACAGGTAAGAGGTGGAGGTACATCACCTAAACATGGAGAGACCACCTCTGGTCCCCTAATTTATGTAAGCCAACTTCTAGATAACTGAAGTGGAAAACAGATTCCATATGTCGAGGAGCAGCTTTGAAAGGGAAAAGTTTTCCTTCCACAGGTCCAGCAGAAGTCATGTTGCAATGTCCTTCAGAATCTAATGACCTTGGAAGGTAACCTTTCATGCCATAGCTATAGTTCCTGCCAGATTGAGCTAATCTTTTTAAAATGAAGGATTTCCAAGATAAAAGCTTGAAAAGTGTATTTGAATCTCCATCCCACTGCATGCATGTCACAGTTTTATTCCGTTACTTCCAAGCTGTCGCTAAGAAAAAGGCTGCCATTGGGTGGCAAAAGCCTCAGAGCAAGTGAATAGACATCTCATGGAAACTGAGGCACAAAGCTAGACATTGTAAGCCGGAAGTGTTTTACAGCATTATGTGGGTAAGACTATTCCATGAGAGTGCCTATATAAACTGGTCATCCACTAGAAGTGTCTAGAGGTACTATGTGGGTTAGAATGATCCAAGAGAGTGCCTATACAAACTGTGGCATACACAGGATGTGCCTAGTGGCACTATGTGGTTTAGTCTGATCCATGGGTGCCTGTATAAACTTGATGTTGTCCACAGGAATCCAGGAGAGTTTGTGTATAAAATGAACATCATCTGCAGGAATGTGGGTTAGACGGGTTAGACTGATGTAGAACTGTGTTCTTTGGTAATGAGGCACTAAACTGGGCATCATATGCAGAAGTGATTGATACTGTTTGTGGTCGTGGCCCATTATGATCAGAGGTATATGGCAAAGTCCAGTTTGTGGGAACAGGGCCATCTTGGCTGGCATGAAGTTCTCCAGTTCTTGAGGTTGGGATGGGGGTAGTCAGTCCGTAATTCTGATACATGAGATTGTAGCTGAGGCTGTTCTTGCTATCTTGTTCCCCAGTAAATGATATGGTTTTGAACCCTTGCATGCAGTCTGATAATGTCTTAAGTCCTCAAAGTATGCTTCTGCTCTTTCCCCTTTAGTACCTATAGAACTGTTGCCTATTTACTTCTGTCTATAATATGCAAGTTTATCTTGTATTCAAAGAATGACCACCAACATAAGCTACACATGTAGAGTGGTTGTCAGTCTGGTCACATCCATATGCTAAATCCTTACAGATAAATAAAGCAGACAATATATACAGGTGTAGTGTGTCACACATCCCAGTTTATGAGCTTAGGTGTGTCCATGCGGCTACAGTTATCTGTAAAAGTGGCCTGTAGAAGTTGAAAATTAGAGCATCGCTATTAATACTTGCAAAGTTGGTGCTAAATTAGTAATATGTTACCTGTAAAAGGCCAAGAGAGCATGCTGCTTGGCACAAGTGGAAGTAGTAACTAAAGAATTCATGGGATGTGGTGCCAATCCCAGTTCCAAGGGGAAATCACTCTAACTGCCGCCTATGAAAGCAAACAACTTTTAGCATTTTAGCTAAAACATTTTAATCTGGGAGGGCTGATTTTGCAAGGCAATAGTTGTTCTCCTAAGGTATCATGATTGGGCAATGCATTTGAAGGAAGAAATTCACTTGTTAACAAGCGGCTAATCTTGTTTATGAATACATGTTGAACCTTGCAGCATGGTGACCAAAAAATAAATGAAGAGGGTCTTTCATGTATGCACGATGTGTAGGGCTCTCATGCAAGGTTGGGCCCGTGTTCTGGAAGATTCTGGTTAAACACAATGGGAGGACAGAATTTTCATTGTTTTGTCGGGTATTTTCCTCCTAGAAAAGTACCAGCTAATAGCAACAGATAAGATATTACTGCTATTAAAATAAAAGATGCATAATTTGAAATTAAAATTTATCATAAATGCATTCTATCATGGACACTGTTATGGAATGACTGTGAAAGTGGAAACAGGTATAAACTGGGTATACTGGTAGTCACCTAGCGCATAGAAAGGGGAGTTAACTTCCCTTTGCCCATGGAAAAATTGGTCCTGTGGTTTTTTTTAGAATTCTTAAAAAACTGCAAATGATGATGGGATGGACAACAGACACAGTGCCATAGCAATCTGAAAGTCTAGTGAAGTGGGGAAGTAATTCAAAACCAAAATCTACCAGCATAATGGGTTCATCACCATACCTGTCAAGTAATAGGTGCTGCATTATAGTGAGGTACCATTCTTGTACCCTAGACTTACTGTATATCCTCACTTATAAGTAGGGTCCAACTGCAGGCAGATCAGGGCCTATGTTGTTTGTTGTAATGGTTATTCCACTGCATAGACCCAGATATGCCAGCACATTATGTGACAGCAGATCTGGATCTGTGCAGTTTGCAGTTGGATGCAACTTTTAAGTATTGGTATTCAGGACTTTACAGCTAGGCTGCTGCTAATGAACAGCAGAGGAGTTGCATAAATACTTAGACTGTTGAGAACATATTACAACTTAAAATCAGATGGCCATGATACACTGCACTGTATTTAAAAAAATGTAAGCACATCCACTGTACTGTATTAAAAAAAAATATATGCAGATCTTAATAAGTGCACAGATGTTCTTGTAGTAAATACTCACAAAAAATACATCACTAACAATATATGCTTGAATTCCAGCATGCCCCATAGGATTTGGTTTGGCATTTTATGGCATAGCAGCACTTTGAAGGTTATATCATGCCACAGCAAGTAGAGTAAATTGTCTTGCCAATGGACACACAGTGGCAGCCCATCTATGCTGGTCCTATTGTGGCAACTGAACCTGCATTCTTCTAATAAAAAGTTCAGCTCCATGGATGGGGAAATGGCTGATAAAATGTCTCTGAAGCATCAGGATTTTCTTGGAACTTTCTGTCCTGCATGCATCGTCTTATTACCTCATACTGAATATGCTCACTTATAAGTTGATTCCAACTGCAAACTGCATAGACCCAGATCTGCGATGTATAATATGATGGCAGTTACCTAAACAATATTTCTCAATGTACATTGTAAGTATAATAAATATTATAAATATAATAAATATTATATTGGAAATATATGTTATAAAATAAAAGTTACCAATCTGACCAAATAAAAAAATGATTGGCATGTGGTTCATAATACAAGTTGCAAACTACATGGAATAAGCACATAATCATTGAAATGATCCCAAATAATCCTATCACATTTCCATAAGCACCGAAACAATCCCTATTCCATTCCATAAACAGGTTTTCTCCAGCTCCAACTTTCTGTGAAAACACTTACAAGGTTGGTCTTTTGACTAAGATATTTCATAATAAGTTGACAATTCAAGAAATAATTATTGAAGAAAAAACAATACGACCAGGAAAAATCTTCACATAAGATGTGATCATACTTTCAGAAATTAAACTATGTATCAGACAGATGATCTATAATTCTCTGAGACATTTCCTCTGTTTCTGAAATGTTATATATGAAAACATTTCATATCTGCAAAGTGAAACTATATCATGATGATGCTTTTAATACAATACAATAAACAGTAACTACTGACAGCTGTGTATACGTAAATTAATTAAATAAACCACAAGCTTGCAACAACCTAATACTATTCCCTAAATCCTGAATCCCTAAGCTTTGCATATAATAATTAAACATTAGACAGGTATATTGTAGTGTCTGTCATCTTCTGCTATCAGCATGATCTGTGGCCATTTGTCTCTGTAGTCATCAGGATAGTATGTAATAAAGTCCTCTTGACCAAACTGACCAAGACGAAAGACATGGATGGTCACACCTAAAGCATGTCCAAGTAAACACATCTCAACCTGAAAAAAAAAAGTAAAACAAAATTTAGGAAAAAGTTTGAAACTTTATTCACTCCAACAAACTGTACAAGATGTAAAAAATTCTAGTCTTCTCCTACTGGTTCTTAAGTTACAAGATGTTCCAACAGCTTCTGCATTGTTCTCTTGAAGGTTCTTATGTTACAAGATGTTCTAGCAACTTCTGCATTGTTCTCTTGAAGGTTCTTATGTTACAAGATGTTCTAGCAACTTCTGCATTGTTATCCTGATGGTTGTTATGTTACAAGGTATTCTAGCAACTTCTGGTTTGTTCTCTTCAAGGTTCTTATGTTACAAGATATTTTGGGCAACTTCAGCATTGTTCTCCTGATGGTTCTTTTGATTGTGTGAACAGGTACCACTTGATGGTTAAAAAATCATAAAGTATGGATTTTCAATAAAATTTAAAATTGTGTAATCTTGCCAACTCTTTGAGTAAGGTCATTCCATGTGCATATTACACTCTTTCCTGACTAAGGTGATGCAATCTCCTTAATCAAGTTGGTCATAGTGATGTATAATAAATATATCAAGCCTGCAATATGATTGTTGCAATTTCCCTGGCTTCTATTAGTAACCATCTACACAACATGCAAATTTTAAGTTTCTGCATAAACTGGATTTTATATTTGTATATTTGGTTTTAATTTTTGAATGATGCAACTCTACAAAGATTGGAAATCCATCTCATGTCACTAACGCCTGCAATATGATTCAATCTGCATTAGCTACAATTTCTATGACATGACTCATGACAGGAGTCATTTTTTTCTGTCTCCCAATAACTGACTACCTCAACTAATACGAACTGACATACCGTGCTCCTAGTTTATTAGAGTCTTTGACAAAGCCTTATAGTGAGTGATGTTCCATCAAAGCTGAATCAGGACCGTGCACATGAGTATCATGAATGGATCATGGTTTAATAGTCCATTAGTTAACAACTATGGCATGGTCGACTCTGGCAATTATTGACCAATGTGTTTCAGTGACCTGGATCTTGTTAAGGTATGCAGTCTTGAACTAAAGTTACTTTGCAGAAACCATCAATTCAGATTCAATTTATTTAACCAAATTCTCTGACCTTTAGAAACCATAATTTGTAAGTTTCCTTACTGCCCTAATTGCAAGCCACACATAAAATTTGGTTCGATGAATAAAAGTTTTGTAAACCTTACAGTTAAGTGACCCTATGATATGGTCCAGGATCATGTCATGTCATGCATCATTTGTAATCAATTTCTTGTTAACAATCTGGAATCAACATTTCTGATCCAATTTCAATTAAACTTGGAACCAATCAGGTGGCCTTAGTGGTTAGAGTGTCTGCATCAGATTCGGGAGGTCGCAGGTTTGAACCTGGCCCAGTCATACCCAAGACTTAGTGCTACATGTCTGCAGCATGATGCCCCAGTACTAGACATCACTATAAACTGTAACACTGCAGACTTCTTAGCGATATGACACACACTAATCTTAGAATATCTATTTATATCATTAAAATCTCAAACAGGTTCAATACTGAGAGAGCTCTATGGATATTAATGAGGTGATCTTGCATCTGAGTGGCTGGGCTTGTTACCATTCTGCAGGGCATATATCTGATTCAGTTTTGATCAAACTTGGAATAAATGCTTCAATCATTATGATATTGGACACATTTCATAACAAGCAAGATATATGCATACTATGAGGTGATCTTGCATCTGATTGGCTGAAATTACTACCACTATGGAAGTAATATTTTTGATATGGTTTTGATCAAACTTGAAATATTTGCCTACAGGATCTTTGAGGAGTTTGATATAGAGCATGATGCCTGTATATTAAAGAGGTAATCATGCATAGGACTGGCTGATCTCATTACCACTTTGTTTGTCTGATTTCTGATAGATTTCAAAGGTCTACTAGTGTGCTCACACAACTTTCTTTTACATGATAAATTTAATCTTCCAGATGTGATTTTTAAAGGTATTATGTCAAATACCTCATCATTAATGAAAATAATGACCACAAAACATCGACTTTTTATTGCACAAGGAAAAACGCTCCTAGACAAAGTGGAAGTGACGTGCTGTAGGGAACTGTGCATTTCTACTTTTGTTGTTAGTTGCATTCAGTAGATGGCACCGTGCGTTATCTGACCAGTGACAGGCGAGATAGTCTACAGTGACCATTTGAGAGATGACAATTTCGATACCATCTATAAAATTAAAGAGTCACTTGGTATTACAACCATCAGACGACTCCTGCCAAATGCAGTACCAAGCGTGTTTTCTCGCCAGATAAATGAGTCTGTGAACACCAGATCAACAAAAACCAAGGGTTACGGCAGGGCTAACAACATGCAGACCGAGAGGAGCTTGTACAGAAGCAAGAACTAGCGAGGGTAAAATATTTATACATCTTTATCTTGCTATATTATTGGTCATCAGCCCCTACCCCTTGCCACAAATATACCTAGCAAAAAACGATCAATGGGAGAGGGTGATTTTAGTGGGAGGGTGTTTGCAAACCATAATAGCCCCAAACCTACCCCCAAAATGAATCCTGATTTACCACGACAAGCGCGCGCGCGCGCGCGTGTGTGTGTGTGTGTAACCCTTGGATTTTAGTTTTGCCCACTCCCCCATTATTATTCCCCCCCCCTCAAATTCATTTGCATGTCCATGCTTATTTCAACAATATTGTTGTTCAACAATAACAATAATGACAAAACAAGTTTTCTGCTAAAGCCAAAATGTTGTGAATACTTGATGTATTGACTGTGTTTAATTGTAAAGGCTAATTACTCATTCGTGTTAAGGCACTGGGAGTAAATTACCTTGTTTGCCAGAATATACACAACTGTGTCAATGGGTGACGGTCTAGGTCAGAGTCAAACCCACAACCCATTGCTTGTGAGTGTGAATACTAATGTCTGTTCAATGTGGAGAGTATAGTATTATTATTCACAATATGTACAGAACCATAGTTAAAAGGAATTTTTAAAAATACTTTAATGCTGTCGGTGTAAAGATTTTACCTTCTAATGCTGCTCTAATTATATATATATATATATATATATATATATATATATATATATATTTAGGTACTGAATGAGAATTTTGAGAACCAGCACCTGGAAGATAATGCACTAGAGAGAACAGAAGACAGTTGATGGTGTGACATATCCTGTGGTGCATTTTGATGTTTACATGGTTTGTACAGCTTCATAACTGATATGGATTCCTAAGGCCTCACAAATTGTATCAGCATATGAGTCAATAATTAAGTTATGTAATTTTTTTATTGTGGAAAAGCAACAGTGTATTGGTAATATGTCAAACTTTATGATCAACCCTTAGTTGTTAAAGTAAGCAAAAAAGATGTGCATTTGTCAATTATTATTCAGACATGCAAAAGACTTCATGTGTGACTACCATATCTACTGCAAAGGCATGAAACACATTTTTCTTACTCTTATTGCAGGGACTAGATACACCATCATGCAGTATTGCTGTTTAATGTCAGACTGATAGGATACTTAAGAAAAAGCAAACGAAACATATAACATTGTATTAACTAAGCTCAGTATGATTATGTATGCGTTTGACTCGGTGGACCAAGCACTTGTGAAATTGTTATTATTTAGCAATGATACACTTTAACTGATACACATATTCATGAGAAATCCTCATCTGTGTGAAAACCATGATGATCAGAATACACGTCTACAATTTCACCTACTACACAGGTTGTGAAGTAAATGTCCAGCAAGTAAAGAGAAGGAACAAAGGCATTGCAAACTTTCATGTACTTGACACTCGTACAAGAAAATGAGCTTACTTTTTCAATGTTACTTATGCATAAATCCATTTTTAAAATGTTGGTAACACACATTTAAGGTATGTACAGATGATGTCAACACATTTCTTTTTCTCTTTTCTTCAGAACAATGAAGTGAAGAGTAGTTATGACATGGAGAAAGGGGGACTTTCTAGAGCCATAAAAAACTGCAGAACCACAATGTGGAGGTGGACACTATTATTACAGACAGGCATGTTCAGATACAGAAATGGATCAGAGAGAATACGAGAGCCACACACTATTATGATGTGTGACATGTAGCCAAGGGTATGTAGATATTGCAATTTTTACTACACTGAATGATACCATTGGATAAAACTCATATACAAGCACATATATAACAGTTCTATAAAGTTATATTAAAGTTGGACAGTGAACATACCACTAGGAATACAGTCAGCCCCCTCCTCCCCGGCCCTGTACATACACAGAAGAGAGAAACTAACTAAAGCAAAGCAACTCGAACTGGAAAGTTTTTAATCAAAACAAAGCTAACACAGTCTTTTTTGTAGCATATAAAGCAATCACTTGTCCCAAAATTGACCCCGATAGTGGCCCCATAACTAATGTAAGAATATTTTGCCTACAAGTGTTCATGTACTCGGACAGGATTTCCTTGCAATTTCCATACTGCTGAATGTAGGCACAGTATGCTGCTTCCAGGACATATTCATCCAAGCAAACTGTATGAAATCTTGGATAATCAATGATACAATCCACCTTGACCTCCTCAGTCTTATTCAAAATCGCAATTTCTTTACAGCATCTACACTTCTCGACTATTTCTTTACTGCTGCAATTTCCACAGGTACACCAATATACATGGTAAATACACTCCATCAGTCATTACTGTGTTAGATAGCAAACTTGTGGGTAAAATGTATGAGAAGTTCTTGCATGTTGAAGTATGATAGATATGTATATGTGATGCATGGTTAGACTTTTGTTCTTCCTTTTGTATCACAATAACATAACAATAATCAGCAATGCATTATTATTACAGTAGAACCTGTCTTGAAAGACCACCTCTTTTGCCAAAAAATTATGGTCTCTCAAGGCAGGTGGTCTTCTATAACAGGTCACAATCCTATATAATCAACAAATTTGTGCACTGAGAATGTGGTCTCTCAAGACAGGTGGTCTCACATAGCAGTGGTCTTTCAAGACAGGTTTTACTGTATTATTATTATTATTATTATTATTATTCTCAAGATTTGTTTCCCCATAAATCTGTATACTTCTTTTGCCACTAGTATTATATACCTAGACCCACAGAGAAAACATATGCTTGCTAAACATCTTGATACACCAGGTCTATGATTACTTTATCTTTTTAATAAAATTCTTCAATTTTACTATCTGTGGAGGGTAGTAAACAATCACACCCAAAGTACATTCGGGGTCTGCGTTTCATCACAGTTTAAAAGAACAAACTTGTCATAAAGTTAATAAAGTACTTATTTCTACACCTCTCACAGTCCGAGTCTTAAGTGTTTAACTTTTAACACCACTAGTTACTAATGAACCATGCCCACATGACAATCTGATCTGAAGACATCCAAGTTTCCCCCAAATTCGTGCCCTTCTCTTTTCATTATGAAATTTAAATAACAGAAATGAAAGAATAATAATAACAATTGCCATAATGATGATAGTGATTACCAGAATGAATAGCCCAAGCGCTACTCAGCCTCATTATGCCCTATGTCCTCTTTTGGGTCCTTGTCCACGTTCTCATCTCGTTCAGGCTTAAATTGGTACTGTCTAACCTTAGCGAGCAGAATTTTCTCAAGATTCATTATGTTCACCATCTTCTAGGAGTTCACCGTCCTCACATGACGAAAATGAGCATGACAAATCTGACGTAAATTCGCCTGAATCATCACTAAATTCAGCCATCATCACCACATATGCTAAACTTGAGGGACTTCCCGACAGTACATCACTTCCAGAAATTCTATTATCACCGGAAGTATACAAATATTTCCGGAGCGTTTTCCGTAAAACATCAATAAATGCACACATTATCTTCATTTTCTTCTTTGTGAGTTAAAATATGCATTTTTAATGCACATTTCTGAGTTATTTAGCGAAAAATGAACATTCTGATATATAGTGTGTATTACAATCTAGTAGACCTTTAATCAAACCTGGAATATATAATGTATCATTATGATCTCAGACGTGTTCAATAATAAGCAAAATCCATGAATTCAAATTACATGATCTTACAAAAAAACTGATAGGCTGAGATCATCACCACTCTGGAGGCTATAAATTTTTTTATAAAACTCAGAATATATGTTTATTTCATCAAGATAATGAGCATGTTCATTAATGAGATGCACTTGTGATCTTGCATCTGATTGGTTGAACCTGTTGCAACTCTGGAAACCATATTTCCAATCCAACTGAAATATGGGCCAATAACATAAAGATCTTGAATGGGTTTCCATTGCATATTTACTGTGCCAGTTACCAGTATCACTATGGAAGCTATATTTGTTATCTGATCCTGATCAAACTTTAAATATTTGATATATTATCAAAACGGTGGACAATTTCAATAATAAACAAGATTCACACATATTGATGAAGTGATGTTGCACCTGATTGGTAGAGCTAATTACCACTATGAAAACCATAATTCTGACCATATTCTGATCAAACCTGGAATAAGGGCTAATTTCCTCAAGATTTTGGCTAATCTGAAACTGAGCAAAATGCACGTATTAATCAAGTGATCCTGCTGACCATGTCTTTTGACATTTTTAACCCCAAATAAAGAGGCCTCTTAAATATGCTGTGTGCAAGGCCTCAACAAACTCTGGTTAATATAAAAGCTCTGGTCACAACAGAGAAGGTCTAGAATTAAAGTCATTATGCAAAACCATCTTATTTCTTTAGTCAGTGGTGACCTTGACTTTTGACCCCAAAATCAATAGGCTTTATTCATGCCAAACATGCAAGTCATTTACAAACTTTATTGATGGAACCTGGTTTATTTGTGAACTATCTGTGCAGAAAGTATTCTTCTTTTTATGTAAGTAACCTTGACCTTTGGACCCCAAAACTGATAGGATTCATTCTTACCCAAGTTTAAGCAATCCACAAAGTTTGGTTCCAAGTCTGAGATGTAGATGTGATTGTGAAAAAAACAATTTTTCTTCTTTCACTTATATTGACCCTGAACATTGACCTATTGATTCCAAAATGTACCAGCTTATTACTTATCCCAAGTACAAGCTATCCATATAACTGTACAGAAACCATTTTACTCCTTATGATAACAGTGACACTGAGACTTGACTTTTTCATCCTCTCCAACAAAAAAAAAAAAATCAACAGGCCTCTTCCTTACTCCATATGCAAGCTATCCACAAAGTTTGACCTAAATCTGTGATGTTGCCTAACGTTTTTGCAGAGAAACCTTCTTCTTTCAGCTATAATGACCTTGATCTTTGATCTTTTGACCCCAAAATCAGTAAGTTTATTCTCTACCATATTCAAGCTAACCACAAAGTTTGTTCATGGTATGAAATGTAGAACTAATGATATTGTGTATCATGCATATAATAATAAACATATAATCTTTTCAACCCTTTTTCTTATTTTGGTAATAGTGACCCTGACCTTTGGCCCCAAAATAAATAGGCTACTTCATTACCCCAAATACAAGTTATCCAAAGTGTCAGGGTCAAAGTAAATTTCCCTTCACCAAAAAGGCAGGTATATAATAACACAAAGATGAGGTACAAAATGATGTGAAATGAGATGTTGCCTGGTTCTCATTAAACATAATCTAATGTCTGGTGAAATAATGAAGGTAGCAATGGTAAAACAAAATCCAAACAAGTGAATGGGATCATGACAATACTCATGTAACAAGAGTGGCAGCAGATGGACTTTATACTAAGGAATCAATCTAATTATTAGCTTTTGTCACTGAAGAAATATTCATTTATCACAGTGCATGTTTGGTAGTGGCACTGGCAGTTCTAAAGACCTCAGCTAACATGGAATATTATTTCATGTTTTTGCTAAATTAACCCTACAATAAATACAATCCATTAATGTATCTGAAACTTTCATGCAAAGATTACAGCCCTAGAAAAGTTTTGATTTACTTGTGTTACGTGTAGGCTCGTACAAATGTAACAGAAGAAAAGAGCGAAGTCAACAAGCTTTGTATATTTTAACAAAATAATTTATTTCCCTAGAAAACAATGTAAAATTGGAAAATAGGACTTACGGTTTGTGAATATAATCCAAAATTTAATCCTAAGAATGAAAAATACAAGTCCTATCACTAAATAGTTCTATTAGAATCCAGGTTCGAATCTCGACGACGTACAAATATGGAAGGCGATGACGTCAGATGTGGTCCAATGTACGAATATCAACATTTCCTCAATTGAATCACAGTTTTTGTTTCCGAATAATTCCAGAATAAATTTCCATGAATATCTTTCAGAATTTTTTATAAGAAAGTCAACTTGTTGAGTTTCCAGGAGAATAAATTATTAAATCCAAAAAACAGATGAAAATCAAACAATCTGGCAACAAATAAAAAAAACCACCTTGTTCCTTCAAGATGTTAAAACGACTCTGACAGAAAAATATTAAGAATGCGTATTTAAACCCCAAAAACATCATTTCAAGTCTCGCGAGATGGGTCATGTGGTCTCTTACTACAAGAGATCTATCACGTACACCAGTGTAGCCCCACTTAAGAACCAATAATAAAGAAACATTGTTTACACATAGTGATCACGCAATCAAAGTATGGCCCTGATACTGACCAATCATTTTAACTGCCCGTTTACGAACTTCCCAACCTAAGACGAACTAGGTTTCCTAAAAATAATTCTCGTGTAACACGTTTTACGTCTTAGATAAACAACATTTACTAAGAGAAAATATCAAATTACTGAAAAAGAATTTCGAATCCTTTCAATAATCATTACAATAAAATGTAATGAAACAAAAATAAAATAAAAAAGGAATTTTAAAACACACGAGCAATTTAATTACATATACGTAACTCTTCCCCCCATAAAGAAAAAAGAAAGATTTATATAATAAAGCTTTCTTTTTACCATATGTAAATTATACATGAGGTAAACAAAATTACATGAAAATTCTTATGAATTATATAAAGTGTATATGAAATAATATTTCTATACATGGGAAAGTGCATCTGCAATCAAATTGTCTTTTCCTTTGATGTGCCTGATGTTCAGATTATACTCTTGCAAAAACAAACTCTACCTAAATAATCTTTGATTTTTATTTTTCATCTTCTCGATGAAAGTAAGGGGGTTGTGATCACTATACACAACAACCGGAGAAGGAGCCGAGCTAATGTAAACTTCAAAATGCTGTAATGCCAATATTAAAGCCAAACATTCCTTCTTGATTGTTGAGTAATTTCTTTGGTGCCTATTTAATTTCTTGGAGAAATAGCACACTGGGTGATCAACACCATTGCTGTCTTCTTGAATCAATACTGCTCCAACCCCAACATCACTTGCATCCACAGATAATTTAAAAGACTGATTGAAATTTGGAGCTGTTAGAACTGGCGCACTTTTGAGTATGGCTTTTACTCTATCAAAAGCTTCCTGACATTTTTCAGTCCAGAGAAACTTGTTTCTCTTACTTAAAAAATTTGTCAGACGTTCAGCAATATTGGAAAAATTGGAACAAAACTTTCGATAGTATCTGGCCATACCCAAAAATCGCATCAGTTGCTTTTTACTGACCGGCACAGGAAAATCAGAGATAGCCTTCATCTTAGCACCAATAGGTTTAACTTGACCATATCCCACAATATGTCCTAGAAAAGTTACACAAGCACGGCAGAACTCACTTTTAGATAAATTGATTGTCATATTAGCATCAGTGAGTCTTTCGAAGAATTTCTGAATCATGGCTAGATTCCTTTCCAGGTGTCGTTGTAGATGATATCATCAATATAAGCATCACAATTATCTAGACCGGAAGTAATCATATTCATCAAGCGTTGAAATGTACTTGGAGAACCCTTCATCCCAAACGGCATTACTTTATATTGATAGAGTCCATCTGGAATCACAAACGCTGAAATTTCTTTCGCTCTTTCTGTTAGTGGAATTTGCCAAAATCCTTTCAGAAGGTCAAATTTGGTGACGTACTTGGCATTTCCAATTTTATCAATACATGATCCTTGGTAATGGAAATGAATCTGTTTTTGTCACACTGTTCACCTTCCTATAATCAGTGCACATACAGAAAGTTTTATCTGGTTTCGGAATAAGTATGCATGGTGAACTCCAATCACTTTTACTGGACTCTATGAAATCATTCTCCAACAAATACTGAATTTCCTTTTTCAAGTATTCCTGTTTGAGAGGGTTCATCCTTTATGGGTGTTGTTTCACAGGTTTTGAATATACAATTTCAACGTCATGAAACATTTTGTTTGTCCTCGTAGGAATATCCGGAAACTAGTGCTCGTATTCGAATAATAACTGTTTAAGTTCATTTCTTTCTTGTTGTTGCAAATGTAAAAGTTTCTGGTCTAGATCTTTCATAATTTCCGAATTCCAAAGATTTGTTGCTCCAAGATCAACGGTGTCCAATTGAATTTCTTCACTTAAATCCTCAGTTGGTGGGACAGGTACAACTAAATTAATTGTATGATTTACTTGGCTATCTCTTTCAATATACTAGTACTCCATTAATTTATTTAGACCGGAGTGCTATATTAATTGAACTCATTCATTTTCTTCTTTACTTTGTAAGGGACGTAAAATCTAAATTGAAGAAAATTTTGAAGAATGAGCAAGAGAGAACAAACTCTATTACAGGACTCAAATGTTCTCTCAAGTAAAGTTTTGTGAAACCATAGTTTCACTATTGACTTGAATTGCGGAGTGCCAAATTCAAGCATTACAAGGTGAAAAATTCCAGACATGAAATTTGACCTTTGACCTAATTGAGCAAATTTGGGAAGGCCAAATTGAGTAAAAAAACTTTATCAAAGTTTTTACTATAATATTCCTCAAAGGAATTGCCTCTGGGAATCTTATTGACACACACATAATGGTCAACAAATATTGGTTGCCTGACTTGGTCTTAGGTAAGGGACCAACACAATCTACCATAATTCTGCTAAATGGTTCGTCAAATGCAGGAATAGGTTGCAGATGAGCCTTAGGTATCTTCTGATTGGGTTTTCCTACCATCTGACAAGTATGACAAGATCTACAAAATTTACAAACATCACTTTTGATTTTCGGCCAATAAAAGTGAGTCAAGATCTTGTTGTAAGTTTTATTTATCCCTAAATGACCAGCCAGAGGAGTTTCATGGGCCAAACTAAGTATTTCCTGTCTGTAAGATTTTGGAACTACAATCTGATAGTTCACTGACCACTCATCATAGCAGGTACTTTAGGAGGTCTCCATTTTCTCATAAGAATTCCATTTTTAATGAAATAACAGACAGGTACTTCAGTGGCTTCAGTTTCACTAATGGCCCTCTTAAACAAACAGGAGATCTCAGGATCTTTTTCCTGTTCGACGACAAGTGATTGTCATTTATCACCCTGATTAGATAAAAGAGAATGAGGAGTTAAAAGAGGATCACTCTGATCAATACCACCTGACTGACCCAAATTAGAAGTGAAAGTGACCTCATCAAATACCTGACCAATACATGTGTCAGCTAAAGGAATATTTTCCTTATCAAAATCATTCTCAAGAGCTTTCTTTGACATAGCTCTGGAAACTGCACAAGCTGGGTATAACTCAGGGTATTCTTTTTCAATAGGATCAACTTTCTGATCCTAAGAAGGCTTGTCAGTTACAAGTGGATTAACCACAACCTTGTCTCCAGCTAGGTCATTGCCTAGCAACAAATGAATGCCCTCAACTGGTAAATTAGACACTATTCCGACTGTCACAGGTCCTGAAACTAAGTCTGATGACAAATTTACAGAATGGAAAGGAACATTAACAAAGTCGCACTCTACTCCCTGAATGAGAACACTCTCATTAGAACAGGACTTCTCAGAAGAAGGCAAAATACCTGATAATAAAAGACTCTGAGAAGATCCTGTATCCCTTAAAATTTTAATAGGGATAGGATTGTCCAAATCACCCAAGAGTGATATAGAACCCTTTGACATGAATGGTTCATAATTCTCCATAATAAAATCAGACTGGGGTTTATGAGACCCAACAAATGTATTGCTTTCAATACATGACCGTGACCTTGACCTCTTAGCAATAAGAGCATTTGGGAAAGGTCTATCTTGATTCTGATGCCTATATTTCAATTTAAAGCAATCAGAAATGACGTGTCCTTTTTTCTTGCAATAGGTACACATAGGAATAGACAAGGATTTTGAATCAAGTTTATCAGAAGTTTGATTTTTAGAAGTTGTGCCAGATTGATTTTTAGGAGGAGTCATATTAGGCTGAAATACCTTTCTACCAGTAGACTGCTGAGTGGATGATTTACCCACAACAGGAACTTTATGAGTTAAGGAATACTCAGCAGCAGCAAGAGCAGCATTTTCCAAGGTTTCAATCTTATGCTCTTCAGGATGATTCTTAATATCATTAGGAACACAGTTTTTGAACTCTTCAAGTAACACAAGTTGTTCAAGACTTTCATAATCATGTTCAACTTTCTTGGCTAAGCACCATCTCTTAAATAACTGCTCTTTTTCTCAAGCAAATTCAACATAAGTCTGTCCAGCTTCCTCTTCATAGTTCCTGAATTTCTGCCGATAAGCCTCAGGGACTAATGCATAACCCTTTAAAATGCACTCCTTAACCAAATCATAATCAGAACTCTGTTGTACTGACATTGAATGGTAAATATCACTAGCTTTACCAACTAGTACACATTGTAGTAGCTGAGTCCAATACTCCCTTGGCCATTTCAAATTTTCAGCAACTTTTTCAAAATGAGGAAAATAATTGTCTACTTCTTTTTCTCTAAAAGGGGGAACTACCCTAATATTTTTTGTAATGTCAAAACTTGAATCTGTATGTGAAGTGGAATCGTGCTTTTCTCTTGCCAGCTCCATTTCTTTCATTCTAATTTGAAATTCTCTTTCATCCTTCTCTCTTTGTAATTGTAACTGTTTATCTTTCTCCCTCTCCTGTCTCCCTCTCTCTCCTCTTTCTCAAATTGTAATTGTCTCTCTTTCTCCTTTTCTTCAAATTGTAATTGTCTCTCTTTCTCCTCTTTTTCAAAATTGTAATTGTTTATCTTTCTCCCTCTCCTGTCTCTCTCTCTCCTTTTCTTCAAACTGCATTTGCAATTGCTTCTCTTCAAATTGCAACTGCATTTGTTTCTCTTTTTCTTCTTTCTGAAGCTCAAGCTTCCTTAACTCTACTTCCATCTTATATTTTCATTTTTAATTCCATTACTTTAATGTCAGTGTCTGTCATAAACTTACTGACTGATGCCAAAACACTTTTATCAAAAATATTTTTCCCCACCAAATATTGGATCAAAATATTTTTAATTTCTTGTTTTGTTAAGAAAGATTTTGCTTCAGAAAGATCGTACTTTCTGGCAAGTTCAAGCAATTCATCTTTTTTCAGACTATCCAACTGCTCCAGGGTTGGATTAGAAAGAAAAGTTTCCACTTCTGATGACATTGTGAATAAAAGCCTGTTGTTTTCACTTAAGATTTCAAATAAAAATGTAAAATAGTACTTGGGATTTAAAGACTAAGGGAATTTAAATTTAAAAAAACAATCTTCTGAAATATTTAACCAAAATTCATATATCCCAAGGACGAGCGACCCAAATTTTCTCCTGTTACGTGTAGACTCGTACAAATGTAACAGAAGAAAAGAGTGACGTCAACATGCTTTGTATATTTTAACAAAATAATTTATTTCCCTAGAAAACAATGTAAAAATTGGAAAATAGGACTTACGGTTTGTGAATATAATCCAAAATTTAATCCTAAGAATGAAAATCACAAGTCCTATCACTAAATAGTTCTATTAGAATCCAGGTTCGAATCTCGACGACATACAAATATGGAAGGCGATGACGTCAGATGTGGTCCATGTACGAATATCAACAATTCCTCAATTGAATCACAGTTTTGTTTCCGAATAATTCCAGAATAAATTTCCATGAATATCTTTCAGAATTTTTTATAAGAAAGTCAACTTGTTGAGTTTCCAGGAGAATAAATTATTAAATCCAAAAAACAGATGAAAAACAAACAATCTGGCAACAATTAAAAAAAACCACCTTGTTCCTTCAAGATGTTAAAACGACTCTGACAGAAAAATATTAAGAATGCGTATTTAAACCCCAAAAACATCATTTCAAGTCTCGCGAGATGGGTCATGTGGTCTCTTACTACAAGAGATCTATCACGTACACCAGTGTAGCCCCACTTAAGAACCAATAATAAAGAAACATTGTTTACACATAGTGATCACGCAATCAAAGTATGGCCCTGATACTGACCAATCATTTTAACTGCCTGTTTACGAACTTCCCAACCTAAGATGAACTAGGTTACCTAAAAATAATTCTTGTGTAACACGTTTTATGTCTTAGATAAACAACATTTACTAAAAGAAAATATCGAATTACTGAAAAAGAATTTCGAATCCTTTCAATAATCATTACAATAAAATGTAATGAAACAAAAATAAAATAAAAAAAAGAATTTTAAAACACACAAGGAATTTAATTACATACACGTGGGTCTAGGACATTACCCCCCTGTCAATTACCCCCCTGCCAATACCCCCCCATCATTTACCCCCCGGTATATTACCCCCCTGCCATTACCCCCCTGCCATTAATTATTGCTATTGTGTTGGCTTTACCTCAATGAGATTCTAGTGTACACAGTACACAAACACAATCTGACAAGAGTATGGGCTTCAAATCAATAAAAACGATTTTAGTAATTGAATCTGTGCTCAATATACATAATGCACTGGTTTCACATCAGTGAATTCGAGCAGAAATGGTTTCTACGTGCATGCCCCAGAAAAGTATAGAAATATAAACCCTATATATACCTTCCGAAAAACTTAATATCACCATGAAAATAGTTTTACGATGGAGAAAGTTCAGAGTATACGTGGAAAACAGAAAATTATGCACAACGGTTATATCTATGTAAAGCAGAAAGATTTAGCGGCAGGTGTAATCAGTTACGAATGTGAAAAGCGACGAGGAAATGTAAAGGGAGTATCTGAATGTAAAGCGAAGATCAAAGTTAAAAATGATCTTGTAGTTCGATCTCTGCATGAACACACACATGCACCAGATTCAGCTCGATGTGACAGGGGGGTAATGGCAGGGGGGTAATATACCGGGGGGGTAAATGATGGGGGGGTAACTGACGGGGGGGTAATGTCCTGCTTCCCATACACGTAACACTTGCACCTTATCTTGCATGTCTGAAAATCTAAACTTCAGAAATGCTGGTATTATTTTAAGGAAGCCATGGTAGTTCTGAAGGCTGAGAGTCAGACTCATAATCCAAAGGTCTTGAGTCTGATACCCATCCAGGGCAACATGGGTTGATTACCTCCATGTGTTCTAAGAAAGGGCACCTAGCTTTCATTTATACAGCATGATGCAACTAATACTATGTTCAAAGTGCTATTAAAACCAACCACCAAACCATGTTTTATGTGACAAATTTGTCCAGAAACAATATGCAGCAGTGTTTCACATTTTAACCATACAGAGCTAGATACCTAAGATACTGAATGCTTACATAAAACTGATTTATTGCAAGATAAGTATTTTCGATTCTTCTTTAAATAACATTTAATCCAAATTTTCAAATATCAGAACTTAGCCTTTAGAAATTTAACCCTGTGCAAAATATGAAATAATGCGGAACCTAAAGGACCCATAAGGGTTCTGACAGCTTAATAATTGTACCTTTTTCCTCCATCTTTTTGTGAATACATGTTTCTTTCTGTAATAAGAGGTATAAAGTTTCTTATGTTTTGAAAATAATAGGTCTTTTTACAATCAACATCTTCACCCAGTATATTTTATGATTTTGTCCAATTGGGGGTAATTTTATTATATATGTTTGAATTGGATGGACATCATATGACTTACTTTCAAAGGAAAATGCAATGTCCAGATAATACATTTCAAACATGTGAAAAGAATTTAGTTTAAACAGGTTATACCAGTGAATTTATGAGCGGTATTTCAGATTTTCTAAAGATTTTGATGCAAATAGGTATTCCTATTATTGTTTATTATTGTCCCCATAGGCCCTGAACTTTTATACCCTTAAACACTGCTGAAAAGAAAACTCAAAGCTTCTAATGACATTACACAAACTTCAAACCTGAATCTCATTATTTAATAAATTATTTAATAAATCATAGTTTGTTGGTAAGGATGGCATACAACTGTTTATATCATAATGTTTCCAACTAACACCATTTTCTCTTACATTTTACTGTTACAAGTCTCAAAATTACAAAATATTACAAAAACATACGAAAAATGACACAATGTAGCAGAAAGAAGATTTATTCTACAATGGTTTTAGGTCTTCAAGATTTTGCTCTCGTTTTTGAAAAATTTCACTTTTTGACAATTTAAGTACCTTGATTTGCCTTTTTCCTGACAAAATTTGATGAAATTCCAACTGGCCAAAGCTGTTTCATTTTATCTAAAGTACGGTACACAGTTTGCTTTCTAAAACTGAGTATACTATCTAAGCTCATAGTTTTGCATTCAAGTCCTGTGGTATTCATACCCACAGCATCTGATACATAATGAATGCATATAAAGCAGCAACTGATTAACACCAGCATAAACATTCCTGGATTCATCCTTAAATGTCATATACTCCCATACTGTCTATACTTGCTTAAAAGTTGACCTTTTAAACTAAAAAAATTATTAATGCAGAGCAGAGGTTGTCTTTTCAGAGTGATATGTAAAAAAAATTTCAAATCTGACCTTGCCTTAATGATTGTATATCTTGAGACACTATAAAAAATCTTGGGACACCCATAATTATTTTCAATAGTAATTTTTTAAGACCTATAAATGTTGGAACATGAAATTATAGTAACTGTGTCATGTATTTTGTCTTGGGATAGCTTGAACATTTTTTCTACTAACTGATCGATGTAATAATAATGCTATAATGAAGTTTCAGAAACACTGCTTTGAAAGTAATTATAATACTGTCAGTTTTCGTTTTGATGTTAGCAAACAAAGCTGTTTACACAGGTATGGTAATCATGGACTACTATGTGTGTGTGCATGATTTAGAATTTTAACATAGCTTTAACAATTTTTCAGTCATATCATTAAGATGTCTGCAGTGTGCCAGTTTATAGTGAGGTCTAGCACTGGGGCATCAAGCCACAAACATGTACCATCATGTCCGAAGCAGTCACATTATCCTGACACCATGCAGGCTGACCAGTCCTAACACTAAGCTCTTACCCTCTTGATCACCTAGCAAGGCAACTGCTAGTACCATTTTTATAAATCTTTGGTATGACTTGACCTGGGTTCGAACCTGTGATGTCCCACATCCAAGGCGTATGCTCTAGCCACTTAGGCTACTGGAACGATATTTTGGAGTACAAGGGAATTAAACATCAAAGTACATATCCACAAGACAAAATTCCCTCTTACCCAAGCCAGTTTCAGGAATTAAACACTCGTAGTAACTTGCTTGGGTTGCTGTCAAATTATTTTGTTAAGCCAAAACTCAAAATTAAAACACATCAATGATGATCTTAGTCGATCTATATACAGAATTTTAGCCATTATTTTGATCATTCTTTCATGGTCATGTGGCAGTTATGTGAATAAATGCTGGTTATGTGCCTTATATAAATTAAATGTGTGTGCCTTTTTGTAAAGATTAATCCTTTTGCATGTAAAAACAGCACTGCTATGATTTCCCCAGTGGACAATCTTTTGAGTGTGCCCTGATACTTTTTCAATGCCATGCAGAGTCCCTTTGATCATATCGCTCAACTGACACATGCAGCAATCCTCTGATGTGATTTCAAAGACCGTTTGAACAAAGAGTTTCCTAACAGACCCCCAAGCTCAACCACTACATTGCAAATGGTCCAAGTTTATGAATAGTCCTGTCCATTACAGTGTCACTCAGATATCATACACTGTGAATTGCTAAACTTGGGTACTTTTCCCAATATGGGGAAATGAAAATGTAATGCATATGATGGAGCATTTAAGTTACAGGTTATAAACTTTGCAGATAAAAACAACAATATTGCAGCAGAATGTGTATTTGGTGTGTCAGAGAAACAGATTCATAGCTGATGCGAGAAAAAAATCTAGTTGACAGTGCCAGCCATCTGAAGAAAATTCAAATGGAAAGCCCTTATGCAAATTGGGAGTTTGGTTTGAATGACTGGGTTCTTAAAGCAGCGTCAAAATGGGTACCCAGTCACCAGAAATGCCATTACATTGAATGAACTTTCCACTGCCAAGGCTATTGGTGATGTTTTAATTCAGTTGGATGGTGTACATGATTTATGCAACGTCAGACTTGCACTCAGACAACAAACTCACATAGCCCAGAAATTGCCAGTTGATGTTGAGGAGAAAGTGAATAGTTTTTAAAAAAATTTTATTAACGAGAGGAAACAAAATGATTTTTATCTGATGCACATAGGAAATATGGAAGAAAGTCCAATGTTTTTTGTTGATTTAATTCGAGATAAGACTAACACTGAAGTACCAACAGATGACAGTAAAGAATCAGAATTGGACGATGTTTAGGATGACTGGATGAGAGGAGAGGAATTCTGAACTGGTAACTCTGATGATGAAGATGAATTTTTGGGCTTTGAACCAGGTGATATCCGACAGTGACATTCACAGGATACTGTGAATCACCAAAATGTGGACTTAACTTTGTTTATTATAATACTTTTGGAATTATTATATGAGATACTGTGAATTGCATCATCCTGGATTATGATTTTTATAGCCATATATGACATATAATTCAGTGCATGGATTTTTTATGTACATGGGTTAAAAATGTTAAGTGTTGTCGATTTCGTTACATGAGGATGGACAAACTGTAAGTTGTCAATTTGTTTGTACATTTTCAACTCAATAATACAAATGCATTTATTCTACATTGGTTTTGTCTTTATTTGTTCAATCCATCTTGTTTCTCCATCTATACAGTTTGACTTATCTATTTTTCCAAGTGCAACTCCAATTCACTGTCAGCATATCACACCTTGCAGACAGATTTGACCTGCAAAAAAACACCTTGACTTATAGAAGGGTCATTCAGAATTTCTCTTTTTGCAGCCTTAAAGTGTGGGGGTCGACTTACAGTCAAATCAACTTATAAGTGAGTGTATACGGTAGGTCAATGTTGAAAGTCACAATTCTTTACAGATTTTATCCTTGTATAAATACAAAACTGGAATGGAACCTATTACCCTAGAAGTGCATATTCTGTGGTAATACAACTTGCAAACAAGGGTATGTATCATCTACAAGGACTATAACCTTTTCATTTTTGTTTCACTTTAATGGTTCAAACAGCTCTGGAGAGTTGTTTTTCCAAGACATTAAAAGGAGTTTTCAAGAACTTCCTTAAGCGTTTTCAGGAGTAATTTGCTTTTGAAAGTCATTCTCCATTATAACTGCAAACAATTCACTTCTAGTCTTATCATATTCCTTCCTAAATTAGTTGGCCAATCATAAATCTGATTAGCATACCAATACAGTAAAGGCACATTACTCCATCTGGTAACTATCAGTGATGTATGTTATCTGATCCCTCCAGTTTTATCCCCGTATATCTTAATCTTTGAAAAATATGTAAATAACAAGCATTTTCAATTGTATTCCATTTTAATATTTTGTATTCCAGCAGACAAATTTGAGAGATTTTGACAAGATTCAAGGAGTTTTTCAACAAATTATGGATTTTCTAAGGATAAACCAATTTTTAAAAACAATTCAATTATTTTTTCAGGTATGCCCTTAAATTCAACAGTTTTTCAAAGTTTAATGATGATTCACACTGACAAAAGAGCAGAAAGTAAAAATTAGCATATCTCTAGAGATTATCACATGTAAAAAAACCTGCCTTCAAGGGCAAAAAATTACCTGTTCAAGACCGAAAGTATTACCAATATAGTTGAGATGGTTGTGTATGAACATTTGTATATTCTCTGATGTGTCCCTGCCAAACAAGCACCATACAAACACTGGCACATCATTCCCACTTATATAGTCCCGATACAACTGAATGGCATCTAGCACCATCATAACCTTGACTCCTTCCATTAACACAAGGTCAAGATCAGAGTTTAAGTCAATAATGACTTTATCCTCTCTTGCTGAAGATGTAATGGTCTTAATGTCTTCCACCTGAAAGAAACAAAAAATTAAAATACAGTAAAATCTGTCTACAGCAGCCACCCATGAGAAACGGCGAAAGTGGCCTTTGTAGACAGGTGACAACTTAAGGCAGGTTTGGCTCTCAAATTTCTTTCATGACGTATTTATGTACTATGAACCAAATAGCATTAACATGATTATCAGTAGTATTATAGTTATTATTATTTCACATGTATTATTATTAGCAATAGTAGTAATAACTGTAGAGAAATAACTGCACTTATCAGTGCCTGACTGCTTGTCATTTAATGTCTTATAAAATTGATCTGATACTTCAAATACACCCTGTAAAATCAAGAAAACTACAACTATGTACATGCACTCAACTGTACATCTCTCTCACTCTCTCTCACACACACACGCTCACCCATACACCCTTTTATCTTATCAGTAGAAATGATTCCTAAATAAAATTACAAATTGACATCTTCCATGCAATTGTGAAACACACAACTGACTTCTTGTTAGCACAGTTGGTAAAATTAGACATGAAAATAGGTGTTCAGACTTTTAACAATTGATAGATGAAGCAGTTGCTCAAACTCACTGAGATCAAAAGACAGTCGGTTTTCGTTTGCAACCTATGATGATTAAGTAATGAAAAGAAGCTTCCTGGTGCTATTGTTAGTAGCACCTAGACCATTTAGTGAGAGAAACATCTGACCCTTCCCACCCCATTTCTGATACTTCAGCATTTATGTTGGGGTGTAAGGCCAAATTCAACTGCCTATCAAAAGGTGGCAGCCTACCAGTAGGTCCAGCCAACTTAAACGATATTACATAGAATCATACCTGCATGAAATCAATAGGAAAATTATTTATTGTCTGAGAAACTGTGTCAAGTCTTTAAAAAGCTGACAGACAAGATGAAACTATAGCACTGATGAAATTTGACCTGTGTTATGTATATTTAATTTTCATTTGCATTGTTAGTTTTTTAAACTTACATCCTGATCAGCAGTTACTAGGGTCAACTACTGACAATGACCAGGAGGATCAATCAGAAATACTCATCCTGTTTCTGAAGCCATATTTGCATTAGAGAAAGGACTTGTGTGGGCAGAAAGCAAGGGCTCAATGCCCTTGAAATTTATGCAGCTGAGCAATATCAAAGACTTTGCAAAAAGGAAACAAAACAAAGAAACATAAACAAACAAAAACAACACAACAAGAATGAGCAGGTCACAAACAACATAAAATCAACAAAAGGGAATATACATCATGTGAATGAACAGTGCTTGTTCTATTTAGATTAGTACTTTTTGTGAACAAGTGTGTTTGTTTTAGATATCATTGGAGTTAAAATGGATTACAACACAAGTGAAAGTTTATTAATTTTTTTGCATGTTATTGTGTGCATGTGTGTGATTTAGATTTTTAATGTAGCTTTTTAACAATTATTCAGTCATATCACTAGGATGTCTGCAGTGTGGCAGTTTATAGTCATGTTTAGCACTGGGGTATCATGCCGCCGACATGTAGCATGATGTCCCATCCAGTCATATTATCCTGACACCAGTCCGACCAGTCCCTAACACTAACCTCTTAATGCTGACAGCCTAGCGAGGCAGCTGTTAGTACCATTTTTACAAGTCTTTGGCATGACTTGGCCAGGGTTCAAACCCACGACCTCCTGCATCTGAGGCGGATGCTCTAACCACTAGGCCACCAGTGTGGTCCATTGTATGTTTTGGAATGACAAAAGCATGCTGCATATGAGGTGACATTATTCTGTTACTAATCATCACATGTAACTGACATTATGAACTGAAGACAAGCCATATTACTGACAAAAATGACTTGACATTACTAAATACGTGATTGTGAACTCTTCATTAAAAAAGAATGATGTTTTTAATGTCATGATGCAACCTAAATTTAATCATGTTTTGGAGAGTGACAATATTTGTTTCATCAGGTTAAATCACTTGAAACTAGATGCTGCTTTAAATGAAATTATAACTGGCAAGTATATTTATTAAACTGAGGTGCTTACATTATTCTTTTAATATTAGTCTTGATTGCATCTATCATATGTCTGACAATATGCACCAAAATAAAGTTAACCGGAAGCTTGGTATTATACCTCTTGAAAAAATGAAATTCAGTCACCATGTTTTTGTACATAATTTTAATGAAATGATTATAATTTATAACAATCTGTATAATTTCATATTTTAAAAGATTGTTAACTATTACTGACCAAATTATTTGGTACATATATCTCATTAGCACAATTTAAAAACAAGAGTCTTTGGAAGGGAATAATTTTAATCTAGCCAGATGCAAAAGCCAAGAATCCCTGATTAACTCCATTTTATTTTAAATATTTTATAAGATCTGTTAAGTACATGCATATATATATATATATATATAGAGAGAGAGAGAGAGAGAGAGAGAGAGAGAGAGAGAGAGAGAAAGAGAGGGAGAGAGAGAGGAGTTAGTTTAAAATCTCAACATCTTTTCTTACTTTGTAAGATCTCTCTCTCATAACTGGAAATTTAAATGATACTTAAGTTCAATTTTGATAATTTCATTGAACCTTTAGTACCCACAGGGATAATACGAGATGACACATGGGTCAAGTGACTCATGAGTCTTCAGAGGGGTCAAAGGATACAAGATAAGACCAGGGAAGGTGGGTAGGCATGTGATCCCTAAGGGTATTACAGATTCAATGAAATTATCATCAAAACATCAGCTTTTGCTCAAACTGGAACTTTAATACTTGTTCAATACATGTTTGACCATAATCCCATTGCTTGAAAAGGCAGTACCCACTTGATTTTGCCATATGACAATCTGTTGTTCTAGCCAAAAATATAATACTTGTGCAATGCCAAGTAACAGAGTGGTTATTTTAACCCTATGTTCTCGCATACAAAACCAGGTGACATCATCCATAAATACATTGCTCTCACACTACCAGGGTTAACACAAGGTGATGTGGTTGGTTGCCCCCTCCCACCTCACCAATTCCTTGCTAATTATCTTATCTCAATTGAATGTTCAGCATAAAGTAGACATTCCAAACGTGTTCCCCATGTATAATGAAGCATTATACTGATATGATGGCTACACTTCCAGCGTGTTATGCAGTAAAATATGTTACTCCATTCCAGAGTAAACAATGACTGCTAAGCAGAACTTAATGTAGCATATTCCCTACTTGACGCACAGGAAGCACTGGCAAAGCAGCAGAGAGACTTTGAGCAAACATGGCTATTAAATGATCTGTAGAGTGCTTACATAGTACAGAGAAGCACATGTGAAAAGTTTCTTTTTATATTGAGAAATTTAATCAATGACTGAACATGCTGACAGGATAAATAAAATTAGAGTAGAACTGGTGAAGAGGCAGATTTCAAACAGCACGAGTTTGTCACCTTGCATAAATTTTTAATTTTTTATTCATAAAAGGGTAGTGGGTATTGTCAATAGTTTTCCTTTTTTACCAACGAAAACAAGTGCCTGTGGTCTCAGCAGTTGTTCTGCATCTGCAGGTAGTACAATGTGATATATTTTGTTGGTATTCATTCATCTCTCACACTTGGACTTGTTATAACTGAGGTTTTCCTTGCACAAAGAAATGCACGGTTTCTCCTGTTTTTGAAGATAGTACCATAATGTCTTCTAAGTTTACCAGTAAGTGAAAAAATGGAGTTAAGATGTTTTTAAAGCATTCATGCAGTGCAAAATAAAGGGTGCGGTGGCCAAGAGAAGTTCTGCATCTGATCCAATAGGGCAGTCTGAAATGACCTAAATGGTTTCAGTAAAAACAGTGACAATAAAATGGTAGTCTGTTTGATATCTGCTATCTTGTCATGGATGAGAATGGTCTATAAATATATGCTATGTCTATCTGTAATCTGCATACTGGAAATACAATCAATCGTCAACACATAAAACAACATGAACTACCACAGACAGATCTACTAAATATGAAAAGACCATCAAGTTGATCATCATGTATCGCATTGTATGTTGCAATTTTACCCATAGCGGTGGTTGGGGTGGGGTTGACTTATAATTAAGTAGGCGCAATACACTGCAGTATATTACAGATCTTATATACCCCTACAGGAGACAATTCTATTGGAACCACTCCGAAGTTTCTGCAGAAACAAAAGCAGATTACACTCATAAAAATGACTGCATGCAAACATGTCAAAGTATTCGATTGAGATCATAGACAAAATTCAAAAATATGACATGATAAACATTTAATTTGAAGTTGTTTTATTTAAAAACTGATGGGTAAGTGTGAATCATAGTTAATTTTTTTGCAATCTGTCTTCCCTTGGGATTAAAAGTAGCATGACTCTTGACTTCTATTGCAAGAATTCTACAATACCAGGGCATGGTAACATCTCTGATTTCATTCTATTTGAATTAATTTATTGTACTTTACGTAAGTTTTTATTTTTATTTTCTGAACCTTGATTTTTCCAGTGCAAACCCTGTTAGCATATTTGTGAAAAAGAGCACTTATCCTAAACAAACTAAATTGATTTCTGAATTTTTAAACAAGGTTTTCCAACTTTCAGACTCAATTTTTTTGCATGAAGCTTTGTCAGTACCATTATGCAGAACAAATAAACTAGCAAATCAGATTTGGAATACATGCATATGCACAGATGCTCTCTCATAAGTAAACTCATCTGGAATCCTAGCATCAAGTTATGCTTATGACATGGATAACACACTGATTAAAAGTAACCTCTGTCCAATGGGTTTATATATACAGTACCTGTACACAGTAACAACTAAGATTTAATCACAATAAATGGCATATCCATTCTAGCAATTCCAAAGCATTACATTCCTTCAACAATTTCTGCCAAAACAATAACTATAATTATTACCTTTCTTCACAAATTATCTGCATCTTTTTCTATCCACATCTGCTGCAACTTTTAACTTATTTACAGTTTAGTCAACTGGTTATCTACATTGTTTTTCATGCTGAGAAACTATCTTCTATTTACCAATCATACTGTACTTTTCTCCTGTGTCCACATCAAAAACTCCTATTTAAAAATGTATCACTCATAATTCTGATTATCTGCATTTTGTCAATAGAATTGGGAATGTAGAATTTTCTGTAAAAATCTGTAATAATTCTACAAATTTCACACTGGTCTGCATCTCTGTATATGGAGATGATCTGATCAGATTTTTTGGCCACTTCAAGATTTTTGTGAGCTTAATTGGATTTCTTGCGTTTGTTGACTGACATTTTGTGTCCACTGTAGGCAAATGTGTTTTACAAAAACAAATTTAGTCTTTGTATTCAGTTTAACATATTATTTTCTGCTGAAGAATTAATTGTTTTAAAGTATATACACCCTGATAATTAAACCTTATAATCAGAATTTGGATTTGCCAAATTTTCACAAATTTCACAAAGACAACACATTTTAATATAGCTGTCTAATGCTCTTGTAGATTGCATTTAGAATGCAACAACACAATATTTCTACATGAATAACATTTTTGCAATATCAGTATCCTAACTGCACTTACCTTATCATAAAGAGTGACCAAGCACTGAGATAAGGACTTGAGCTGATTCTGACCCTCAAACAACTTGTGCCCAGCAAAATTCCATGCCCTCAGTCCCACTGATTCATCATTAAATGCCCGCTCTAGGCCCTCCAATAAGGCTGCCTTAGATGACCACCGAGAGAAGAGAGGTAGATTGTTCAGCAGAATCTGACACAGAACACTACGAATGCCACAGTAGTTGTCTCCCCTTATCTGCCTCAAATGACTGTATTGGCTTTGACAAGGAATTTGTGCATAGGCCTAAGAAAAAGGACTTGAGTATGTAACAACTTTACAAAATCAAATTCTAATAAAAAGAAATTCAGAACATATATTTTTATTCTCTCATTATTTATATTTGTCTTCAGATACATAATACAGCATATGCAAGAACTGAAGGGTATTATTAATTGTTATTGACTCACAAGACCATTTTATAATTTAAACCCTTAAACCAACTGGTTTGTTTAAACAGAAACCAGTTTATAAAAGAAGATTGGGAAAAACTAAAATGCTTTATGGAACAAGAAATATATAATATTCTAGACATGTGTTAAAAACTTTAAGTCTGTATTAGAAATGAAACAAAAACATACCTTGTTGAGTTAAAAAAGGAACTATTAAAAAGAACGAATAGTAATACAACTAGTAACAGGACAAAGAATAAGAAGACTAAAACAAATTACAGGAAATTGAACCTTGAAGGCATCAAAATAAGGGCAGGAAGATTTAGTGAACTTTATACAAGAGCTTGGGGTTGCATATAAAAAGCCAGAATTAGGGAAAGGGAAGGAAAGGAGTATGGAATCAATAAAAATAGATAATGCTGCATACAAAGACAGTCAAAATATTTTAAAACAAATACAAAAATACTGTAGACAATTATATACAACACAAAACACTGAATATGAGGAAATAGAAATGTACTGTGAAAGGGTAGTCAACCAATCATCAAGTGGGCAGAAATAAAATTGATGGCCAAACAAAGCTTTAACAATTTTAGTCATAGTGACATGATGTCTCCAGTGTGGCAGTTTATAATGACTCGGTTGGGGTTCAGACCTGTGACATACCACATCTGAAGCAGATGCTCTAACCACTTATGCCACCATAGTGGTCTATATACCACTGAGGGATCATTCCACAGACATGTAGCATCATGTCCCACCCAATAACATTAACCTGACACCAGGCCAACCAGTCCTAACACTAACTCTTAATGCTGAGCTCCAAGCAAGGCAGCTGGAAGTACCATTTTTACAAGCCTTTGGTATGACCTGACAGGGGTTCAAACCCGCAACCTCCCGCATCCAGTTAGCCCACCAGAGCATTTGTTGTCAATATTAAAAATATTAACACTAATGAAAATGTGAACAGATTTATGGGAAAATCCAATAATTTTAGACTCATAAGAGATCAATATTTAGTAAAAACTGTTGACATCTTACAGGAGCTGGATCAAGAACTCTGTAGGAGGAAAGAACCAGCAGACCTCTCCACTAGAGAGTAGGTACAGGACACTGACATGGGCGAGCTGGAATCTCTTCTACATGTTGAAAATGTAAACCAGGCAAAGAGGATTTCACATAAGATATAAACTTTCCAACACAATCTGCTAAATACACATACATATGTGTAGGTAAAGCACAATGCTGGTACTTTTCCATTTCTCAGAAAAGAACTAAAGGGGAGAATAGAGGGCTCCCTGAAATGCCACCAATCAGACCACATACAGTTTCCCTAAAACGGGGAGGGAAACTATAAACAACAGAAGGACTGTGTAATGTTTGAACTAATGTTAAAAAAATATACTAATGTACTAAAAAAAAGGGGTGAATACTGTATTACAATACTAATACATACTTAACAAACTAATAGGTACAGCAAGTAAATACAGATGGGGAAGGGGAACCATGCAACCCCAGTAAGTGGTCTTGAGACTGCACTGATAAGCTATGTGCCTCATGCAAAGTTGACAGGCCTGCAGAGGAGCCAAAGAAAACCAGAGGCATGGTAAATGGACGAACAATCCATAAATACTTGGAACACAACAAAAAAACACCCCATAAATAATACTAGCAATATTTCTCCAACAAAAACACACATATGCTGAACAGAACCACAATTTTATACAAAACTTGAATAATGCTTTTAATTATCGTTGTAAAAAGAACCCGTTTTTCTCCTGGAAATGGTTATATAAAAATGCAATACCATATTGAATACAGACTCCAATTTTAGTACTTAAAATATATTCTTTAACTGATTTTTTGTTGTCTGCTGTTGTGATCATGTATAAATGGATATATTTATTTTATTTTCTCCTGTTTATGATCTGGAAAAGTTTCACATGAGACAAAATTCAATGAAACAACCAAGAGTTGCCCCAGTTCTTATGGTGCATACCATCATTACAACAACTACAACAAAATAAAATAATGATTAATTAATGCAGGCAGTGATGCACATATAGTGTTGCCATGACTCATGGCAAAATCATGTACCGGGAAAAATATTACCCCACCAACACATAACATACACCACACATAAGAGTATATGCAAAAACAGCGAACTGACAGTACATTGATATCATTCTCTCTAATATGGAGGAAAACAACATCAGATATGTCCCCAAACAAGATAATCAATGCAAAAATTAATACATGTACCAGGTATACTGTGGAAATTGAAATCCAAATTTGGGGTTCCATGTCTGCTACAAACTTCTATAAACTGATTCAAACCTGAGACTAAGCTATGACCACATACAAAGAGCAGCATTTTGTGGATGAGGGAAACCAAAACATGCAGCACCTTAATTTCTATGAAGTTGGTGTTGAGATTAGAACAAGAAAATGAATATGGAGATGCATTTTGCTCTTTTCTCAAAAACCGAGTTTCGGGAAGAGAGGACAATATAAAATACAACATTATGGAGTGAGACAGCACCACCCCAAACCAAACACGCACACTATATATTGAGTACAAAGAAGTCAAACCAAAATCACCTTCTACTAGGCAGAAAAAGTTGAGAGAAAGCAGGAGACATAAAGCCACAGAAGGAAACAACGGCCAAGGAAATTTTTTCTTACTTGTACAACAAAATTAAGAAACAACCAATGATTCGATCACTGAAAACCAGTATAAATAAAATACGGAGATATAGCACATGACATGTTATTGAAGATTTAGCTTTAAAATGCAATTATGTAGGTCAGAAACATATGGACAATGCTATGTATTGGAATTCGAGATACACTCTAAGGTCAAGGTTATATTCTAAGTTCACTCATTTTTGCAAAAATATGAAGCAAAAAACAGTGATGCAAATACTATTTAACCAATGTTAAATAGAGGATTCCATAACAGACAGCAGAAAGCACTAAACCAATTTGAGATAAATGTAGAGACCAAATTTACTGTATTACTGCTACTGATAGGTCTTTCATTAACGTAAAGTCATTACATCATGTCAGCAAAATGTAAATTTGACACCGATCATTTTATTGATCAATTGATCGATCGATCGATCAAGAGAGATGAGGAATCAATCCCACGTCTTCCACTGAATCCATTTTAGCTGCAAAGCAGTATACAAAATACAGAAATTGGCTAAATACTACTGAAACAAATTAGTTAGCATGTTTTACTTTGTTGTGGGTCTCAATAGCCAAAATGTTCCAATAATCACAAACAGGAAACTGCACTGAAATAATTAAATGTCTTAAATCTATATTACGGTTAGATGATTGATGCATCATTTCGATATGACTGAATTGTTTTTTTCCATCATGATAAAAATTTTGCTTTTATATTTTTTTTTACAAGAATGATCAATTAATAGGACACATGCATTCAACCATGCAGAATACCTTAAATTTGTTGAATATTTAAGATTTGACAATTTTCCACATTATTATTTATTTCAACAATACTTATTTTAAGACCATAGACTCATAACAAGACAGAAGGATGGATTTACAGAAGGTGTGTATCAAACAAGCTGTGGCACTTTTTTTAAAATGCATAGGTATAACAATTACAGTAAAAACCGTACCAATCTCATTTGTACTGCTTTAGAGGTATCCGATTTCCATTCCTTCTTTGCATACTGTAAGATGTCCTGTCTGTCTCCAACATTCACCATAATCTGAACAAGTGTCTTCAACTTCTCAGGATTTTCATCTGTGAAGAAAACCACAACATCATAAGAAATAATGGAAAAAAATTCATTAAAAATCACAAGAAAAAAGTTACTTTCCAAACATAATGGCAAATAGGGGATGAAATGATTCACGTATATATTGATATTTTTGTAGCAGTGATAGAAATACCAATACTGATGCTAGAGTAAAAGTACCAAAATATTTACTTCCATTGAGATCTCAGAAGAGCAACTGTGCTTGACATTTTCTTAATATACATCATAAATAATTTCTTTTACTGAAATCTTTGAACTAAGAAACAATTATTACTGATAACATGAATAAATCCAGAGTAGCTTCCATATTAAATACCCACGATTTTTTAAATTACGTATTAAATCCCTCACCCCAAAGCTGGAAACTGGGATGTATTAAAAACAGTAAATGGTACAACAGCCTTACGACCTTTTCATTAGTAACATCCTTGACCTTTAAGTTAGGGAACTGACTATTGTACAAAAACATGTTGATCTGGGTAAACATTATTTCCACAAAACCACTTGAGTAAGTACTTTTTATGGTCTTGTTTAAATGCTGTTTCCTTGTTCAAGATGTTGCAAGTTAAAGTTTAGTGGAAAACAATACAGCTGTCCCTAGCTCACACTTACACTAGTGTAATGAAACACTAGTTAAACAAATTCAGTGGCATCTATGAAGAACAAAAGTATAAACAGAAACTGCATAAATCTAGACATGCTTCAGATGCTAATGAACATAAACACCATTAATCCATTGAGTAACAAGGACATTGTAAAAGCAATTAGAAAATGACTGACCTCAGGACCTGAAGGAAAATATTGCTTGATTTTAAAGTTTTTGAGATCTGAATAAACGCAGAAGTCAATCTGATATGATTTTAATTTTTTTCATATTTGAAGCATAGCAAATGCCACATTATCTGACAAATAAAACTGAAAAAAGGGCAATTTTGGACATAGGGAAATTGGAGTCCGGGCTTGTGGAATATGAGTTTGGACTTGTGATTTTTTTAAGTCACCAGCCCTTGGTTTATGTCTAAAAAAATTTCTTTGAGCAATGGGGTTGTATTCTGAATAGCGAAATTCTTGGGGGAAATTACTTAAGTATTCTCTTACAAGAAGGGTTAGGTAAGCCCATAATAGTAGTTATGCCTTGTTTGGTGTGTAAGCTTTAAGATGAATTTGGGGAGAAGTTCAGGCTTGTACTGCCCATTTACTGATTGCTTGTGCAAGGGATAGTCTTTT